>RXID01014917.1:98609-236046 GCA_005019695.1 Trichopus zeylanicus subsp. travancoricus
GAAATAAACTGAATGAAAATAATTTATTTTTTATATTAATTTTAATTAATTAAATTAAATTAAATTAAATATCTTTTAATATTTTAATCGATTCGATTTTTTATAGTTTTATGGTATAAGAAGAGTAACTTAACCCTAATAAAATAAATATTTTTTGTAAATTCATAATAATATAAGCGATTGCTTGTTAAAAAAAATTTTTTCTTAAAAAAAATTACGTTTTGGGCCGGAGATGTTGGAGGGTTATGTCAAGTGTTTTGGTTTTGCGTGAGAGATGCACGCACGCTTACTAGATAGATGGTTGGACTTTAGTATGGAGTTAGCAGTCTGGGATACGTAATCTGGCTATGTGGCTCTCGGCAGATCACGTGAAGCAGATGCTGAGAATATTTTTTTGGTATCACGGCATCAGAGCAGTTTTTTTAGTAATTAAACACAATAATTAAACTCTACTATAATGACGATTGTAAGTAGATAATAATAAATTTTGACGAGTAAGTTGGATCACTTTCACGGAAAAGTCATCCCATCAATGAAAAACCGCCATCAAATTGCACTCTCTAAAGTTATAAGAAACTTTAAATGTTGGAAAAGCACAAGTAATTAAAAGTTAATTAGTTTCTTACATCACGGTCTATACTACTTAATAAGGCTAACTCTTCAATAAAATCATAATATTTCATGAATAAACCGCGATCAGTCAGTACCATCAGCTCCTCTGGCCAGTCTGTCTCGTCATTTCAAAAGCACATGCATTTTCCTCCCTATAGAAACGCGAGTATAAGTCATCCAAACTCACGCCCAAATGAGCTTGGGCGTGAACAATTGAGCCCATATGCACTCGGAGAGCTACCTTTGGGGCTTGGGCGCAAATTTTTCAACTATTTCACCAAGTCAATGCTTCAATTGTTCTTGGCCGAATTTCATTAAACAATTCATCCTAAGCTAACATACTTTCTTGAAATCCAGCTACATAAACAATTGCCACATCGCAACGGACGCATCTGCAATGTTCGGAAATCATTATTAATATTTGAAAGAGATAACGGAGGGTTCACTATTACGCGATAGTTATCAACGTCATGCGCGGGATCACTGCTCAGGTGCTCAATTTTTTGTGTCCCTGCATCAGTTTCTCACTCGGCAGCAAAGTAGAACAGAATTTTTATAAGATTATCTTGCAATCGAGACGAAATATACATAAAAAAGGGGAAGAGTATCTCATCTTCTATGCAATAATTTACAAGCACCGCTGGCTGTCTTCCGTAGCGAGATCAGAAACTGAGGCCGAGCTGCTGAAGATGGTGGTGCGCGTCGTGGAAATGGTCGTCGATACTCGGCCGCTCCGCCTGCACCCGGCGGCCGTCCTCAGCCCGGATCATGCCCTTGTTCTCGTCCTGCCTCCAGTAAGGCGGCACATTGTGATAGTCCTTGAGGAAGTCGCAAGGTTTGTTCATCAGCGCAGGGTCCGTCCCGCTCGCCAGCACAAACTTCTGGCCCCTCCCATGATAGCTGTTAGAATCACAATCCAAGTAATCGAACTCAGATAAGATCCACATTAGATGCTTTGTGCAGGATTTGCCACAGCTAAACGACTTTCAGATTCCCGGAATCCCATTTGATTTTGTTACTACCTGTTCGAATTTTTCTCCTTCTTTTGGGTTCGCATCGGAGAAGATAAATCGTTTGAAAACCACGTGAACTGAAGGAAAACGATATAAAGCATTATACTTTCGAGCCCTGATTAAAGAAAAGCTTTAGACTTTTGAGCTGTGGCTTAGAATTCTGCAAGTCCATCTCATCGCCTAACAAATGAATTTCTGCCTAATTAAGGACATTTTTGGTAGCTTAATTAACCAGATTAACTCAAAGTTCGTCCAAAACACGACAACTTAATTTCCAGAAGAACGAAACAGAAAGTTTGATCTGCCTCAAAGGTTCAAAAGCCAACGATATCAGCTGGCAAATGTCCATCCACAAGAGACCCAAATAAATCGTCGATCAACTTAACTTATACATCATACAATAAAACAATGTGATTAAAGAACTATTAACCGAAACCTCGTACACTGTCTACTATTAACCCATGTGCCCCACTGTCTATTACACTGTAATATGTTACAATCCAAAGGCTTTGCAATTGAACGTGGAGTTGTCCAATTCATTCAATACGATGTTAATGTGATTCAATTGTTAACTATAGACTATAAATTCTATATGCTATGTTGCCTGCCGATGAATTGAATCTTAATGCATCAAACGAAAACAAACAACATCTCATTAGCTCTTTTTCTCATTCTCTCGATAAATTTGCCGAGTAATCCACCAAGCTATAGTGTCAATTGTTCTGATTTATTCACCAAACCAAACTCGCTATATAGCTTGTTTAACTTTTGGTATTTTTGGGTACATTTTTGGGCTTTTTATCTATGATCTCTGAAGATTTTCTTTTTTTATCAAAAGTTTTCCTTAAGTTTAGTATTTATTTGTATTCTTTTTAAAAAATTTCACTTTTATTTTCTGTAATTTTACAACTAATCTCTTTTAAATTTTTAATATCTCATCCTCTACTCTTTCTCTCAAATGTTTATAAATAAACTCTCAATTAAAATTTAAATTACAGTTTTCATATTTATATATTTATAAATAAATCCCATGAATATTTTTATTTATAAATAACTCTACATTTTAATATTTTTTAAATAAATATTTATAAAAAGACTTTTTTAAAATATGTTAAATTTTTTACAAATAAACCCTCCACAAATTTATATCATAAATTTATAAATAGACCCCTCGAATATTTTTATTATAATGAGTCCAAATTATCCTTTTAACTAAAATTTTACAATATTTGAAGGTTTTAAAACTTAAAATTTTAAATTACAAGTTTAATATTTGTATATTTACAAATAGACCACTCAAATATTTTTATTTATAAATAAGTCCAAAATCTATTATTTTTTAAATAAAATTTTACAAAAAGATATTAAAAGTTTTAAAACTTAAAATTTAAAATTACTAGTTTCATATTTATACATTTATATATAAACCCTTGAATATTTTTTTATAAATAAGTCCAAATTTTATTGTTTTTAAATAAAACTTTTACAAAAAATACATTGGAGGTTTTAAAACTTAAAATTTTAAATTACAAGTTTAATATTTATACATTTACAAATAGATCCCTTGAATATTTTTATTTATAAATAAATCCAAATTTTATTATGTTTTAAATATAATTTTACCAAATGGCATTGAAAATTTTAAAATTTAAAATTTGAAATAACAAATTTAATATTTATACATTTACAAATAGACCCCTAAATATTTTTTATCTATAAATAAGTCTAAATTTTGACTTAAATTTGTTTGAAAATTAATATGAAAAATTGAGTATTTCCTAGGATAACATCATAAGTAATATACACAAATTAAAATGCACACATTCAGTCATATATATACAATATATTTTAATACTAAACATCATAACACATACGTTATAGTGCTTACATCTAAAGTAATAGTAATAAATATATAATACATTTGCAGGTAAGAATAGAAGTAAATATAAAAGTTCACATCATGTGTTCAATTTTTCATATTCATTTTAAAGCAAATTTATGTCAAAATTTAGACTTATTTATAAATAAAAAAATATTCAAGGGGACTATTTGTAAATATACAAATATTAAATTTATAATTTATAATTTTAAGTTTTAAAACTTTCAATGCCTTTTCTGTAAAATTTTATTTTAAAAATTATAAAATTTGGACTTATTTATAAATAAAAATATTTAAAGGTCTATTTATAAATATACAAATATTAAATTTGTAATTTAAAATTCTAAGTTTTAAAACCTTCAGTATCTTTTTTGTAAAACTTATTTAAAAAATGATAAAATTTGGACTTATTTGTAAATAAAGATATTCAAATAGTCTATTTGTAAATATACAAATATTAAACTTGGAATTTTAAATTTTAAGTTTTAAAACCTTCAATGTCTTTTTCTATAAAATTTTATTTAAGAAATGATAAATTTTGGACTTTTTTTAAAATAATAATATTTGAGGGGTATATTTGTAAATGTACAATATTAAACTTATAATTTAAAATTTTAAGTTTTAAAATATTATAAAATTTTATTAAAAAATGATAAAATTTGGACTTATTTATAAATAAAAATATTCAAGAGATGTATTTATAAAAGTATAAATATTAAACTTGTAACTTAAATTTTTATGGAGGGTTTATTTGTAAAAAATTTAAAATATATAAGATCTTTTTTAAAATTTTATTTAAAAAAATTAAAATTTGGACTTATTTATAAATAAAAATATTTAAGAACTTTATTTATAAATGTATAAATATAAAAAATATAATTTAAATTTTAATTGAGGGTTTATTTATAAATATTTGGGAGAAATAGTGGAGGGTAAGAAGTTAAAAATTTTAAGAGATTTAGTTGTAAAATTACAGAGGATAAAATAAATTTTTAGAAAAAATTTTAATTAAATAATAATTAGATAAGTGTAAGTATTAAATTTTTTAAAAATATAGATAAATAATAAAATTATGAAAAAAAATTAATAAAGAAAATAAATTTTGGGGAGTTTAGAGAAAAAGCCTTTGATTTTTTTTTTCGTTCAAGGATGTAATCAGTTCAAAACTGACTGTAGAATTATGCCATAATTTGTAGACAGTATCAGAGCAGAAGATCAGTGTGAAGCAAGTACGCACCCATCAAGACGGTAGAGGTGCTCCTCCAAGTTGTGGAAACAGGAAGGATCGCCAATTTCTTTCAGGAACGGCACGTTCTTGTGGTTCAGCGCTAGCTCAACCCCAACATGCCTGTAACTCCACGGCAGCCCCTTCGCAAGCTGCTGCACGAACCCACTGCACATGCTCGTTGAAGAAAATTCCAGGTACTTTTGGCACTATGTTGTGCACCACTCGCAGCGCCTTCAACCCATGATTTTAAATATTACTCAAAACCCGAACGTTTTGAGAGTTATTGATTTCAATTTTAATATTATTTATCTTTTGATATAACATTTAATTTTTTATACTAATTATATATTAAAGTTTATATTTAATTTAATTAATTAAGTTATTATTTTTTTTTTAAGGTTTGCTGTTTCGGTATCAGTTTCGGTTTTGGGACCCAGCGAAACCGATACGTTTTGGTCGTTTCGACTGTTTCGGCTGTTTCGATTTTGGCCGAAAGAATTTTTTAAATTATTAATTGGGCATTGACCAGAGTTTGACTATATTTTGACTGTACTTTAACTTCAAATTAAAAATATGATAAAATATTGAAAAAAATTTGAAAAATTAGGAATGAATTTATACTTAATTTTATCATAATATTAAATATTATTTAAGTTAATTAAAATTAATTTTGATAGTTAATCACTGATATAGTTTACTTTTAATATATATTAGTATATTTAAAAAACATACAAGAAATAATATTAATATGATTAAAATTTAAAAATTAACATAAGAATATTTAACTTTTCATTAAAATGTATTTCACACATACATAATTTATAAATTCTAAGATAATACAACTAATCATCATAATCATCATCAGTTGAGTTTGGAACATCTGGGTGTGGAATTACAAATTCAGTACCTGGATGATCCGGATGAGCATTTGTAGGCATACGAGCCAGAATAACTAGCTCTGCACGATCTCGTGACAGCGGTTCTAAAGTATAACCATACATCGAAGGTCCAAAATGAAAATGATAATCATATTGATTGACAACACATAGTAAAAGTGGTCCAATAACCCATGAGAAATAAATATCACACTGTGCGAAATGTTTAGGGAAAATTGCGACAAGACGCTGATTGATAGCATTAAATTTAAATGTCATAAAATTACAATAAGATATCAATTTAAGATAATGATGAAAATATCATTTCATAGATATATATTGCATGCACGAAGGGAAACATGAACATTTTATGTCCTTTTAAGCCTTAATATCAACTGAGAGCCAACCACACTAAAATTCATTAATGAGTTAATTAAACCATGAAAGAGAATGTTTTATGGAGTCGATAGGGTTGTTGGGTTTAATACAGTTAGAATTAAAATAAGCATCGTCGTGTTTGTCTCGCTCGGTGGAGTCTTCTTCCTCGCCTTCATAGCGGCGGTCCTGTGCTGCTGCGTGAAGAAAAGGAAGAAGAAAGCTATATAGGAGACGGAGGTGGTGAACGTTCAGCATCATGTTCATGCGCAGAAGGCATTGCTCCAGGGCCTCATGGGCAGCAAATCATCGTCTTGGACATCGACGAGGACATTAAGGTGCAAGAGCAAATCAAGAAGAACGAGGTCGTTGGCGAGTCTTCGGGAGCGACGGTGGTGGAGAATCCGGTGAAGGGTGGGTGGACACCACATTCTTGAGCACAGGGCTTAGGAGGGAAGCTTGGTCGCCCCGAGTGCGCTGAGCTCGCCGCCGGCGTGCTGTGCTCACCCCGCACTCGCGGAGCTCGCCGCCTGCTTGCTGTGCTCGCCCTGCGCGTGTAGAGCTCGCCGTCGGCACACTGAGCTCGCCGTGCGCGCGCTGCAGTCACCCCGCACACGCCGAGCTCGCCCTGCGCGCGCTGCATTCGTCCTGCACATGCCGAGCTCGCCCCGCGCACGCTGCGGTCTCCCCGCGCGCGTTGAGCTCGCCCCACGCTCGCTGCGCTCACCCTGCGCGCGCCGAGCTCGCCGTAGGAGCCCAACGCTAGCCGCCGGCGCCCTGCGCTCCCTGCGGTCGCCCCGCGCTCCTTGTGGCAGCCCCGCGAGCCCTGCAGCCGCCCCGACCGCCCTGTGCCCGCCGCCCTTTCCGCCCGCACCCAAGCTCGCTCGCAATCGCCGGAGCTCACCGCCACCTGCAAAATGATACGGGAAAATCCTAAACCGAAACGATATATATAGTTTTGTTTCGGTTCTGGCCGAAACCGAGCCGTTTCGGCCGAAACTGCAAACCTTGATTTTTTTTAAAAAAGACATGGATTCCAATAGGAGTGATTATAAATTTTATCTTTTTATATTTAAAATATTTTTTAATAAATTTTTTTTATTTAATAATTTTAGATATATATATATATATATATAAATATTTTTCACATTTTTTTATATATTTAAATTTAAAATCAAAATTTATTTTAAAAAATTAAAATATAATCTGTTCGAAAAGAAAAATAATTTTGACCACAACGATCCAAACTTATTCACATATCTCTACGCTGAAACTGATCCTTGGAACTTAAAACTTGCTTCAACCAACCCCTCAAACCTCTCCTTGAAACTCCCGTTGGCCCCGAGAACGAGTACACACACACCGGCGCCACCGCGCCCTCGACCACATTGGGCCCCGTCTCCGCCACGTCGTACGCCCTCAGCATCGCCAGGGCGCTCCCAAGGCTGTGCCCCGATATCGTGATGATCATCTCTTCGCCGGTGCAGACGTGCTTGTGAACTAGTTTCCGAACCTCGGCGAGCACTTATTCCCGCGCCGAGTATCGGCAGGAGCGAGAGGAACCGTCCTTGTCGGTGTAGAGGTCAACGAAGCCGGATTCGACCTTGACGGAGTGGTCGGGGCAGGGGATGCCCTCGTCGGCCACGGGGCGTTGGAAATCAATCATATCTGCGATCCACTCGAGTTTGGTGACGGTGCCGCGCGAGGCGATGAGGATGTCAAGGCAGCCCAGCTTGCCGGAGGCGTCGGCGTCGGAGACGGCGACGTAGCCGATCCAGTTGGCTCGGCGGGATCGGGCGAAGAAGGCCGGGAGGGCGATGTTGAAGGTGGCGTAAAGGTAGCTGACGACGTCGTAGCCGGCCTCCGGCATGCCGAGGGCGCGGAAGAAGTGGCGTGGTTCGTATTTGCAGGAGCCGCAGTAGCGGGAGAAAGGAGCGTAGTCGAAGGCGTCGTAGCAGGCCTGAGCGAACTCGCCGTGGCGGATCAACTCCGATCGGAGGAGCGGATCCATCGGGTCCAGCAGCCCCGCCCAGTCGTCTCCCTCGTGGATCTCCCGCCACCGATGGGCGAGATGCGAATCGCCAGACAACTCCTTCCTTTCTTATTCCCACTCTTCCTTTTGTGCGTCGAGCTCTGAGATCATGGAGGAGAGCGACTCTTTCTTTGCAACGGCGCCGCAGCGGAAGGTGGTTGTGCCGGCGGCGGCTTTGAGCGCAATTACCGGATTGCGCGCCGGAAAGAGGGGTAGGAGAAAGCGTGTGGAGGAGGAGGAGTTGGAGCAGTGAACGTTGGTGGAGAAGGGAGGCGAGAGTTTGGGAAGGGGGATCGCCATTGGCTCGGAGCCTTGAGATTTGAATGGCGAAGTGACGTTGGTTGGAGGAATTGCTGATTATAAATAGAGGGACGGCTTAGATAGATTTTGTTAATGAAAAATGTTAATTACTGAGAAGCCCTGTGGAACAACGAGCTACGTGGACAGAGACGCCAGTCTCTCTTTGTAGTTGATGCGGGTTTGACTGCCACAGACCATTACTTGGTTGTCAAGACAACCAATTACTTGGTTGTCTTGACGGAAAGGGTGAATAAAAGTGCCTCATAAATATAATTACTAATAACAAAATTTTTTTTTATTCCCTCACAATTTTTTAATCAGTTTAATCCAACTTTCATTTTTCTTTTATTCACCTTAGGACATATGAGATTTTCATCACAAATTTTGTTCTCAATCAAATCGTTATTTCTCTTGATGTGAAAACTAAATGACTTTATCGTATTTGTTTTAGAGGCGATCAATCTCTATATTATGCTTCTCTGAGAGAAATCAATCAAGATAAACATACCATAAGAATAAATTTGCTCGCTCCTAATGTTTGCTTGCGTTTTGGACTTTCTTTAAGAAAGATCTCTTTATTACATTTTTTTAGAAGAAATTTGTTAAAGCAAATCTACAGTAGGAATAGATTTGTTATCACTCACACCATTTGCGAGGTGCCACTATCATGTTTTGAGATAAAATAGCCTTTTTCACTTTAGTGTCCCTTTGAACTCTTTTTTTTGCATTTTTCTGACGATTTGAGATGTTCAGGCTCATTTTGTTATTTTTTTAATTTTAGATCCATTCTTTGATGGCCTCCATTGAGAATTTTTCGCAATCACACAATACAAGTTTAATGGATGTACGCTCCTTATCTCTATTGTTTCGAGGGATGTGATAGCCAATTGGACATCAAGTGAAATTAATGAAAGCCTTCTTTTTATATGTTATATTTTCTAGGTTTTTTTTTGCATGTGTTATGTGTTATATATTATCGAGTTATGCTTGAAACTTTGCATGATAGTGTGTACTTCTATTTTTATTTATCCTACCACGAATCTATGTATAAATGAACAAATGTTCATTTGTTTTTGTGCTATCATTCAAAATTCTAATAGTATATGTTCATTTTGTAATTAACTGGTCTTTATTTTGCAAGTAGGTGATATTGCTTTTTGTAATTTTGATGATGAACAAAATTTGTATTTGACCATTTTCATGAGTATTTTGTAGCTAGAAATCAAGCCGAGCACGAAATGAGAGTTAAACTCATTTGGAAACCTCAAGTGTAGATAAATATGAAAATATCATTAAAGATGAGGAATGATGGTAGATTAATGAACGAACTTTGAAGAAATAAAATTAGCTTGAAGAAGTCTCAACAAACGGCTCACTAGGTTTAGCTTTTATTTTGTTTGAGTCGAATATTTATTAATTAAATTCTTAACTTAGAGCTTTGATTGATACTCAAATCTATCTTGGAATACTTTCATTGGCTCATTATTTATCTAAGTCAGATTGAGAAGATGTTAAACATAGAACTGAAGTTATAATAAATTAGTAGTTTTTTTCTGCTAAATTCAAATGCCCGAATATAGCAGAAATAACTCTAAAACTTGTAACTTTTAAACTTTTCACGTTCAGAATTTGAATGTCCGATGTATTAGTCGAAAGTCCAAACCTGTGCTGTTTGGGTGCTCAAATCCTTTTATCGAACACCTGAACCTATGACATCAGTTATAATGACTAGTTAAATTTAACTATTAGGATGCTTCGGATGCCCAAATATTATGATCTAGATATCCAAACACGCAAAGCAGAGCTTTTAACAACTAGCTCTCCCCCAAATGAGTATTTAAGGGCTTAAGACTTGTTTATTAACAATTTTTTGCACATTCTTGAGCAATCAACATTTGAGATAATAAGCTCTCAATAGTCCACTATCTTCCAATAGCTCTAAGCCTTATTCTTCAGCTTTTAAATCTTCAAAGTCCTTATTATCCTTTGAAAGGTCTTGTAGTGAGACAAAAAGTTGATTTTCTTCTTTATGAGCAAGTATAAATAGTCTAAGATTATTTAAAGTGGTTGAGAGATTCAAGCTTCGAATCAGAGTTTGTCTTGCTGGTTGGAGCAAGAGCTTTTGTAAAAGGTTAGCTTTACCAATGAAGTGACACTCTAGTAGAAAGTTAAAGTCCTCAAGAGTAAGATAAAGTCCATGTAACATAATATAAATTACCCTTGGAGGAACTCTTGGGGTCATTCATCACTTACAAGATGACCATGAAAGAAAGGAGTCAAGAGGATGATGAAGACAAGAATAAGAAAAGCATAACTCTCAAGGCCAAGGGTTCTAGTGATGATAAGAAAGATAGTAATGAAGAAATGGCTCTCATCACTAGAAAATTCAAGAAGTTTTTAAAGAAGAGGCACATGCCAAGAAAACCTATAAGGAATGATAAGAACTACAATAATGAAGAGGATGAAGATGTGCCTACATGTTTCAGATGCAAGAAGCCGAGACATATAAAAGCTAATTGCTCTCTCAACCCTCAATCTAAGAAATTCAGAGAGAAGAAGAAGAAGATAATGGTGATTACATGGGACCACCCAGAGGAAGAGAATAAAGATGCCTCATCTAATGAAGAAATTGCAAACTTATGTGATTTAATATTTGATGAATTACAAGGTGTATTTGAAAATTTATATGTTAGACATAAAAAATTACTTCATAACCATGCTTTTTTGAAAAAAAATTTGAATTTGCTTGAGGGTGATTTTGAGTTAAGTTAAGCTTCTTCAAAAATAAAATCTTGTTTCAAAATCCTCCAAAATATCTTATGATTGCAAAAAGAGTCTTGAGAAGCTTTAAAAGCAAAATGCAATTTGAAAAAACTCTCAAAAATTTCTTCCATGGAAATACTACTTTGAATATAATTTTAAAAAAATCAAAGAAATATTTTAAGTAGATCCAGATTTGGTTTTATATCATCTCCAAAATGTAAATGTACTAAGTTTACTTTTGTAGAGGCTTGAAATACTACATTTTTAAAATTTAAATGTAACTATTATTTCTAAATGGACATGTTTCCACGAGTTGCCTAATTAAGAGAAAATTTTCTCTGAAGCAAATTTGGGTAGCTAAGGGATGATTCCTAAAACTAAGAAATCCAAACTAGTTTGAGTTCCTAAAACATCCTTTACTTGAATAGCATAAGTTATCTAGATATGGCCCACGAGCTTTAAATTTGCTATAATTTTATGCTTATTTTCTAGCTAATCTAAAGGTAGAATTTACTTTACTCATTAGTTTATCATTCATTGTATTTTTAACTTATTATTGTAGTTATTTTACTCTTTGATCTTATGGACCCATATATAGAGTGGGTTTCATTCCAATATGTTTAGTTATTTTTATCTATGCTTCCACTCTGAGGATCAAAGAGATCAATAATTTCTAGATAATAATTGCTCAAAGCACATGAAGAAAAATTCATTCATGTTGTAGAGCTAAAAGAAAAGGATGAAGGTTATTTTTGGGGATAATGGTAGAGGTAAAATTATAGATATTAAAAATATTTCTATTGGAGCCTCTTTAATTTAAAATATTTTTTTACTAGAATGTCTTAAGTATAACTTATTTTCTATTAGTCAACTATGTGATAAAGCTTTTCATATTCTATTTAAAAAAATTTGCATAATTAGACATGATGATGATATTGTAGCTTTTGTTGGTCATTGAGATGAAAATGTATACGTTATAGATCAAGATGACTTTAAAAATGAGAAGTATTTTGTAACTCAAGATAGCAATAGATGACTTTGACATAAAAAGCTTGAACATACAAGCATTAATACTATAGTTAAAGTCAACCAGAAGGAGTTAGTAAGAAGTTTAAGGTAAAAGTATCAAGGATCAAGTATATGATCCATGCCATACAGGAAAGTAAGTAAAGATCTCTCACAAATAGATCTCTCACAAATCCAAATCATTTATTACATCAACAAGGCTTCTACAACTCCTTTACCTAGATTTATTTGGACCAATTGGGACTACAAGTATAAGAAGTAAGGATTATGTTTTTATAATAGTTGATTATTACTCTTATAGATAATTAACTAAATTACAATAGTTAATTATGGACTCGCTAGTCTGCTATGGATAGTCCCTCACATGTTCGATCTTCCACTTAGATGCCCCTTCAAAACTTGGATTTATACTCAAGTGACTGCTAATATGATATTTCTAAAATATGAAGGATCGAACAATAATAACGACACTAAAATATTTATTTATGAATTATTATTAAAAGCTTGATTGATTGAACTCTTACCAATATCCTAACAATAGCATTGTGAGGTCCACCGACAATTGACATGTAGTGGATCCATTTCTTCAACTCACATAGTCCAACACAAGAAGGTGTTAATGATTGTATTCATAAAATGGAATAAAGATGTACCAAACCTTCTGTAAGTCTCAATCCAAATATCCCATGTCTTTTGTATATTATGGATATCATGGTTAATGTTTGCACCATATTGGACCGTACAAAAGCACTTTGAGTATATAACTAGGGTCAGGACATCATTCTCCCACACAAGAATACCATCAATGAACAATATTATGTCATCTTTTGCCCATATCAAAGAACTAAGAAACACAAGAAAATTATTAATAAATACTTATGTACTTAAAAAGACTTACAACTTATACAAGTAAAGCACAAGAGAACCTCACTTGTTAATGTGTTTCTTTAAAAATATATTGATGGCAACAACGTATCTCTTGTTGACTTCATCAAGGCTCTCTAGGATGTTTTCTTCCTTCCACTTGTGCTAGTATTTTTGAAGGAGTTACATCTCACTTTTTTGTAACTTTTGAATCAAAAGACCTCATTTTGTGCACTTAACCCTACAAGTAGGAACACTCACATATGGACTATTAGTGTAGTAAAAGCTTATATTGCCTTGTAAAATGAATGTATGTCAGCAATGTTGGAGATTTTTTTGCAATCACAACGCATAAAATCAAAATGTAAGATCTAACATGAATATAGAATAAATAGTATAATATCAACTTAAGAACCATTTCTCACTATTTTGTTCTGAGTCAACTGACTTGTTGGAGCCTTTCTTCTTTCATCTTCTATTTTCTCTTCCTCCTACTACTTTATAGGTTTATTTTGATTATCTCCTAGTGGTGCAACTTCTTCTTCTTCTTCAACCTTTCTTTCACCTTCTTCTCCAGCCTCTTCTATTTTCTCATTCTCTTCATCTTCTTTGCTCTTCTCCTCCCCATCCTCCTCCCTATCTTCCTACCTATTATTGTCTCTATCATTCTTCTTCTCCTTCTTATTCTCGTTCACGCCCTCATTCCTGCTTGGATTTCCACAAAATCTTTTCTCTATAGTCTTTAGTTGACAATACTTGAAAGGGCCTCCAAGACCTAAGTTTGTTGTGCATTCCTACGTTGATCCACCCCTTTGACAAAATTTATTATAGGTCAAAGTTTTGTGGCAATATCAAAACCCTAGTAGTTTGCAGTGGCATCATTGTCTCGTCCTCATCTCCTCATTAACTCCCAGATAAACTAGATACATCACCTAAGGATGTACTTGAAATAAGAAGGACAGCCTCACTCCGTCCTATGTGATGAGCTTTCACATCTTTATATACATGGAATAAGTATATTCTTCTTCAACTAGCAACATGACATAGATCTATTCAAAGATGATGAAAGAAAAACACAAGTTATAATCCACATATATGTAGAAGACAACCTAAATAATTAATTAATTAATTACCAAATTAACTATACCTACATCTTCAACACCAAGAGATTTAGTTCTTCAATGGATGGCTTCCTACCTCAAATTACCATGTTTATCATACCCCAATATCCTTGAGTACACATTGAATGTTATTCTTCTCTTGGCTCTACTCATCTTAGAAAACCAAAATGGAATAAGAAGAGAGCAACCATTCAGAGAGCTGACCTTCGGACATTGACCTACATTGTGTGCACAGATCTTATCTTATATGGAGGGGACTTCAATCACGATGAATGAATAAATTGCTCGTCCCCAAGCAAATTGCCCCATACGAAAAATATCCTCCACATAAAGGTCCATATAGATATTCTCATCCCATTGACATGAAAAAGGAAGAATGCGAGGAGGTGTATAATCAATATCTACATAAAGTCTTCTTCCTAATCCACCCCGGCGATACCCACCTACTTCTCTAAAAGAACCTTCAGCCTGTTTCTAGTCTTGTGTTCCTTCTCAAGCATCTTGCTTATCATCAGAGCTATTTTCTTATTGTATTTGTTTCCATAAGCTACATATCTACCACCAAGTGGTAGACCAGGAGTATATACAAACACCTTCCTCCCCGAATTGGATAATTTTGCATCCTAGTGCAAAATCTTTATTATGTTTCTGGTAGTGCCCTATCAATTCATCCAAAAAAACTGTCTTGAAACACCATTAGAATATAAAAAAGACTCTTAAAAGCTGTCCAAGATACCAATCTCTAGTGTCTTGATTATGCAGTGGCATAGACTAACCATAAGATGGACAAAGAGGTGCAAAAAAAAAAAAAAAAAAAATCTATGATGAACCAAAAAGTTCTCATGTATTTTCAAGTAGCTAAAAGATCAAGTAAAAATAAGATGAGCATAATTTATAGATAAATTAGTACAATTACGAAACCAAAAAATGGATACAAATACAATATTGATAGATACAATTTACATATAAATGAATATAATTAAATAAAAAAGTAAATACAAATCTAATATATGTGCATACAAATGAACATAATATTTGAGTTAATTTTAACCGAAAATCAAATTTAATCAAAATTCAATCAAAATATAGACTTGAATGTTACTGAATTGTAATTCAAATGTGAACTTCAATTGGACCTAAATCACGATCAAATTCAAAACAAATTCTTAAAAGTTCTAAAATTTTAAATTAGTCCCCATAAAATTTAGATTTTGTGAATAATTTCCTCAAAATTTTATATTTATAAATAAGTGGATGAAAATTTTAACTTTCAAAAATCAAGCCTTGAAATTTTTGAATTTTACAAATAAATTTCTGAAAATTTTTATTTATGAACAAGTTTAAATTTTAATCAAAAAATAATCACGAAAGTTTTAAAATTTCATAAATAGGCTCTTTTTGCAAAAAATATCTCTCAAATTTATGAAATTATATTTTGATCCAAATTTTTTAAAAAATATTTATAAATAATCCCCTTGAAAATTTATCATCTAGAAATGGTATAAAATCCAAATTTTTTCATTGGGAAAATAAATCTCAATCAATAATTTACAAGCCAATTACAAAATATGAAAATATAATCTTAATCAAATATTACAATCACACAATATTCTAAAATCAGACCAATCATTAATTTGATTTCGATTTTCTTAAAGACCTATAAATTGATGAGAAGCTGCAAAAACGAAAAAAGTAGGAGGGGTTAGCTGGAACTATCAACAGGGATTCAAATCAGGTGACTTCCAAGAAGGAAGAACGTCAAAGAAAATCTGAATTCTTATTTCTTTGATTTGTTTTCTGCTTCTCCTCTCTGCCCCTAGTTCTTCTTTCTCTGTAAGAAGTCATAGTCCTCCACCGTAGGACACCTGCCCTGTCCCCCCTGCACCTCCAGCTCCACTGGTTTTCGTCGTTGAACTAGGGTGGCTCTGCCCCCATGTGACCACCAGCAGCTCCCCAGCCTCCCACCTGCTCCCGGTCTTCCTGCACCTAGCCTCGTCGAAGCACCACCAGTGGCCACCATCGATCAAGCCCTGTGCCACCTGCCTGGACCCCCATCCTCTGCTTGCCGGACATCCTGAGCACCACTTCCCGAGCACCGCCTCCCGAGTATAACCTCTTTGAAGCTTGACTCCTAGCCCTGGCTGCGCTTGCCAGCCCTCTTGCGCCCAGGCTTATTCACCGCCACCCCTGGAACTCCTTGATGAAGCTGGCCAGCCTCGGCCAGTGCTTCCTCCAGCGAGATCCACCTTCTCGTGCTCACCAACCTACTCCTCCTACCCGTAGTCGCCATCTGTGAAGCTTCATGCCTTTGCCAGAGCTTGCTGTCACCACTCTGCTGCCAAACGATCTCTAGGCAGTCGCAGCCACCACCACGCCACTAGCTGAGGCTGGATCAAGCAGAGAAAAAGCCTGGGCCCTCACGGCCAGGTTAAGGGAGAGGGCACAGGTCCAAGAAAAGAAAGGCATGAGTGAGAAAGAAAGGAGGAGGAAATATAAGAAAAAAAAACAAAGAAAAAGTTGCTGCCAATAAAAAAAAATTGTTTAACAACATTTCATCTCAATTTTTATGCCACTGCCATCGGAGTCACCCGTAGTTTTTGACACATCGATGAATTTCATTAATACTATAATCACTCGTGGTCCTTTACATGATGATAGAATTTCATTAATACTGCAACCATCCACTGCTTTGCATATTGATGGATCTCCACCATCGACTTAGGATTAGCCCGCAGGCGCATCCAAAAATTAAAGCTCTATAGGCAGCTTGAGAGCTCATCAAATATTTATTTGGATTAAAGCAAGTTAGTGAACTTATTGAATGTCTATTTAGATTAAGACCACATTGTGAGTTTACAGAATATCTAATTGGACTAAGTCCAACCCGTGGGCTCACTAAACGTCTATTTGAATTAAAGCCAACTTGTAAGCTCGTTGAACGTCTATTCGTATTAAGGCTAGTTTGCGAGCTCATCAAATGCCTATTTGGACTAAGGTCAATTCGCGAGCTCACCGAACATCTATTCGAACTAAGGCTAGCCTACAAGCTCATCGAATGTCTTTTCATACTAAGCCTAGTTGGCAAGCTTGCATTCAGACTAAGGTTAATTTGCGAACTTACTAAATGTCTATATAGATATTCACTGAATGTCTATTCAAACTAAGGTTAATTTACAAGCTTGTCGAACGTCTATTAGATTAAAGTCAACTTACGAGCATGCCAAATGTCCATTCAAACTAAGTCCAGTCCACGAGCTTGTCGAATGTCTATTTGAACTAAAGTTAGTTTGTAAGCTCGTCAAACATCGTTTCAGAGTAAGGCTAGCTTATGAGCTGGCCGAATGTATATTCAAACTAATGATAGCTTACAAACTCGCTGAATATCTATTTAGACTAATGCCAACCTACGGACTCATCAAACGTTTATTTGGACTAAGACTAACTTACGAGCTCACCAAATGCCTATTTGGACTAAGGTCAACCTATAGACTCGCCAAATATCTATTTGAATTAAGACCAATTGCGAGTTTGCCGAATATTTATTCAAACTAAGGCCAACTTGTTATCTCATCAAATATCTATTTGGACTAAGTCTATCTTGCGGGCTCATCAAATATCTTTTCGAACTAAGATCAGCTTGCGAGCTCCCCAAAGCCTATTTGAACTAAGGCCTGACCACAAGATTATTGAATGTCAGACTAAAGCCAACTTACGAGTTTGTTGAACATCTATTTGGATTAAGACCAGCCCGCAAGCTCGCCAAATATCTTTTCATATTAAGCCTAATTTGCAAGCTCACCGAATATCTATTCAAACTAAGACTAGCTTGCGAGCTCGCCAAATATCTATTCGAACTAAGGCCAGCTCACAATCTCACCCAAAGTTATCATAATAGTCAGTAGACTCTCAAACCAAAATAAATTGATTAACTTTAACTGACTCAATCACAATGACCTCAGTTGGAACAAATGAATAGAACTAAATTAACTCCAATAGACCACCAAATGGATCTAAATTGATCATATAAATAGATTAAAACTCAAATTGAAATGGGATCAAAAATCCAAATTGAATTAATCTAGATTAAATCAACCCAGACCCACCCATAATCAAGTCCAAGTCAAGTTAATTCAAAACCAAGTTCAAATTAAATCCAATCTAAATCAAACTAAGCTCGAATTGAACCCTAATTTATTTAATCAAGTTCAAGCTGAAGGGTCAAACTTAAAGTCAAAATAGGACTAGGCCGAGCCTGAACTGAAACCAAGTTGAACTAATGGACTTGAACTTGAACCAAAGTCCATTAAAATGCAAGTCTAAACCTGATAAAAGTCCAACATAAGGTCAAATTCGACCCGAATCAAATAAAACTAGACTAAAAGATCGAGTCCTGAACATTAAACTAAATCAAATTAGACTCAAATTGAAATCAACACTACTCCAACTAAAGTTAATGATTAGTATTTGACAAATGTTCTTCTGAAAATCAATGCTAAGCTTAGTGAATTCAATTTATTATTGAACATTCACCATCAATGTCAATAGTAATTTTGGAATGAAAATTTCACATGGTTCCCTTTGTCAAGCTATAAAGCATTAGTGTGAACACAATGATTAAAGGTTATAGGAATAGAAAACTGGAATATATCACTATCTTTCAAGAAAGAGTTATTAAATCACAATTCCATCAAGTTTTAAACTTTAAGTTGAATCAATTCAGACTCAAATCAAAATTGAGTGTTGAACCAATTCTAAATTAAACTCGATCTTGGATCGTATTAGTCCCAACAAAACTAAATAAGATCAAACTGAGTCCTACTATGTATGTTGAACCTTCAGCAATACTCCATAGCCATGATCAAAGGGTGATGTTACTATCCTAACTAGAACAAAAACTAGTTTGAGTGAAAATAAACTGAGTCAAACTAAGTCCCATTGGGTGTATTACAAAAGCATTTGGTAGCACTCCAAAGCAACACCCAATCCCCTAAGTCATTAGTTACACTATCAAATCAAAGAAATTGAATCTTAACATGCTCAAAGTCATTGACCACATGTCAAGCTAGTCAATCTTTGAAGTAATTGACGATGCATCCTTCAAGCTAACCAACTCCAAAAGTAGTTGATAACGCATCCTTCAAGCTAATTAACCCCAGAAGCAGTTGACGATGCACCCTTCAAGTTAGTTAACTCTAGAAGCAGTTGACGATTTATCCTTCAAGCTAGTCAGCTCCAAAAGTAGTTGAGGATGTGTCCTTCAAGCTAGTCAGCACCAGAAGTAGTTGATGATGCACCGTTCAAACTAATCAACCTTAGAAGTAATTAACGATGAATCTTTCGAGCTAGTCAACCCCAAAAGTAGTTGATGATGTGCCATTCAAGATATTTAACCTTAAAAGTAGTTGATGATGTACTCTTCAAGCTAGTCAATCCCAGAAGTAGTTGATGACATATTTTTCAAGCTAGTCAACTCCAAAAGCAGTTCATAATGCACCTTCAAATTCCAACAGGGTTTACTAATATAAGCTAAAGTAGTCAGTCTCACCCGTTAGTATGTTATTAACATCTATCAAAAACTGAGTCAAGACCCATCCAAGTTGGATGTCATATGGTTCAGCATGCAGGAGTGGGGCAGCAGCGCATACCAAAGCTCCTTTTATTATTTTCTATCTTTTATTTATTTTTATTATTCTCTTGCATTCCATAATTTTATTTTAAAATTTATTATAAAATAAGAGTATGTCTTTACTTAGGCTATGTATCATTTCACAAATCAATCAATATCATATTTTCTTCTTTTCTTTTATGTCTATTTTATTAACTAGGTTTCTTATTTTAGGAGGTTTCTGATAATTGTTGGGATAATTAATAATAGAGACTATTTACCTATTAGAAGTCAATATTTCCACAATATCTAATAATGTACTTCAAATTGAATAACTTTGAGTTGTGATTCAAGGTCGCTCTCCGGGGTCTTCGTAATTCTAGACTACTGAAATCGATCACACACATAAGTGGTTACATATGGATGTATTAATATAATTAATAATTCAAATCACACAAAAAAATCAATTTAACATTGTTCAGTAAATACAAGATAATTAAAAAATAAGTACAAATGTATTAATCAGTGAATATAATAAATGAATATTAAATAGTTTAATAATAAATAATGAATATAACACATGAATACTAAACACATTAAAATTGATAAATAAATACCTTGAATGGATACTAAATTCATTATATACATATCACTACAACAATACAAATCATTTCCAGCACTATCATAGAGCCGTTAGAAGTCTAATGCTAATCTTAGTGCTAAACAAGCATGGGTTGTAGTAGTGTCACCAAATTTGGTGGTGCTAAATTAGTGCAGTGAATAATCATTCACGGTGCTAACGTTAATGTCGTTATTGAACCTAATAAGCACTGTTAATGACTTTATTATAGCATTAGAAATAACTGTTCATAGCCAAACACTGTATTTACAATATCAATATATGAGCAATAATTTTATTCAACATGAAATATATAATCTCCAAATGCCAATATACCAACCGTAAATACAATCTCCAAATGCATTGCATACACAATCTCCAAATACAATCTCCAAATGCGTATACAACATGAAGTTGTCACACAACACGAAGTATCCAAAAACAAAAGCCATCACACCATTCCAGTGTCCTCTTGGCTTGCTCCTGGTTGTTAGCTTGTAAACAGTCTTCTCATATAAAACTAAATGAATACAACATCAAAATCAGAAAAATATATTTTGTATATTATATTCTATGTTTTACAAAGAAGAAGAGTATTTCATGATTTATCCTCAAACCCACCCCTGTGCCCAAGACCTCATCCCCCCGGTCCTCCCATTCCCAAGTCCACAAAATAACAAATATTTTAAAAGCAGTAAACAAATATACCCAAGTAGTCCTTGAAGTGAAAGGAGCTTCTCCAAAACTAGCTTTAGTATTGCCACAAATGACTTGCTATTGTGTTTCAGCCACACAAAAAATATATTACTCTTATAAAAAAATTACATATTGATATACAATATATACAAAGTAGACGAGCATGAAATTTGATGTATACCTCATCTTCTCCTATGGTAGGGCAAACCATGATATAGGAGAAATTGTCAAACATCTCCTTCTTGAATCTCTCCATTGCAAAGGTTACCTCGGCCTAGATCATGCATATTTGACTTTGGATACAGAGAAGAGGCTCAATTTGTGATGGTCTCATACTGAAAGTCCACATCTAACCATATTTTTCAGGACCGAACACCTAATCATGTATCACATCATGGGCACTGATATCAGAAAGAACATTCTCTGATTAAGATTGCCTCAGCTAAGTGATCTTCTCCTGCAATACTATCAACAAAAATATTACTATTATTTTATTAGAGCAAATATTGCCAAAATTTAAGTTAAGTACTCACAATGGTGGTTGCAAATGTTGCATCGACAAGGTGTCCATCCTTTTTCGTATAAGATATGAGGAAGACATCCAATCTAGAAAATTTGGATCTAGTAGATACCTCAAATTGCAAGTTTTATAATAAAAAAAAATACAATATATCAAATAAGGTGGTTAGACCTTCGATAATAAGTCAAAAAATATACCTCAACCCTTAGGTTGACATAACGCTTTCATCCGAGAGAGTGACCTATTGTCTAACCTGTTGATGTCTTCTATTTATCTAGCTCAATTCCTAAATGAACAATGCGAAGTTGTCAGTGATAATCATTTTTATATTCCAACAATTAAGGGTTTACAGAAATATCCAAGTCTCTCTTGTTTGCCAATATCTCACTAGAATTTGCTCTTGTTTTTCTTCTATCCTCAGATCTAGGCATGTGGTAAGTCTATGTAGATCATTCTTATATAGCATGAAGTGTTTTTTCTTCACGTCCACCTTTCAGTCATGCCAAAACTTACCAATGGTCCGCATGACACCTTTATTTGCGTTGTTCTCTAAATTAGTATTGGTTTGAAGATAAAAATATTAGAAAAGTTAGTAACGTATGTAATATAAAGAATATAATCATGCAAGAAAATATAACATATAATCATATTACCTTCACATCTACCCAGATTTATTCTTTCTTTCCCTAGGACATAGCACACTAGTCGATATAGGTCATCAGTAACTTGTTACTATCCTTTGTAAAAATCTCTAATTAGATAGAGAGTCATGTCAAGTTCTCACCAATGACCTGATCGTGGTAGTTGACACTAAGCTATATTTTGAAGCCAGAGGTAGCCCAAATCTCTCTAGATTTACTAGGGCCACGAGGGGTCCTACTCGTGGAATCTACAGTAGAACCTATAAAATAAAATATTATATTACAATATTAGAATTATTAAATCATGTTGAATACGGAGTACATAAATGTAGCAAAGAGTTTCATACCTTCAACACCATTAGAATCTATATCTTGATCTAACAGCTTTGGAGGAACGAAGTCCGCACTAGCACCAGTTGAGTTGTCATCTGAATCTCCACTCTCATTGTGCATCGAATCTAGTGTCTCGATGTCCTACAATTCTGCGTCCATGTCTCCTATAAATCATCCTTTACCTCTATGATCCATGATGACCTACAAATTCAAAATACAATTATGAATCATCAGTTAAATAAGTAATGTAATAAAATAATAATTAATAAATATTCTTATTAATAAATAACATAACAAAAATATGATAATTACATTTATCAATCATTATCTTCAGGTATAAAATCATTATTATCATCATCTCTATCAGATTTATCTTCTTCCAAAGAGATTTCCTCTTCGATATCATATTTATCGGTCATGATATCATCTTCCTAATCTTCTTCTGCACAGAGCTGATATGAATCAACATATGGCACATCTATCATTACTACTTTTTTCTATATTTGAATTCATAATTAAAATCCTCAAGTTGTTGTGAGGTGCAAGCCTCCGTAATAGGCTCTTCGGAGTCTTCATCACTTATTATATGGTTGAAGGCATTAATGTGATTTCTCAAAGTTATCTCCATAATCACATGACACTCTAGATCTAAAGGATCTATCACATAAAATATCTGATGTGCCTAACGCACAAAAATATATGGTTTATCTCCATGTCGGTTATATTTATATATCAGATAGTCAAAGTTCACGACTATGTATCCAAACTCATCGGTTGTTACTCCAGTACTATTATCAACCCAGTCATACTTGAACATCACAAACTTAAGCTTATTCTTATATCACATCTACATAATATCCGTTAAAATGCTATAGAATTATATAGCTCCCAATATGAGATTTTTGTTCTTTGTGCATGCAAAATGTTTTTTAGTTGTCTTCAAAGTCACGCCACTATTTTGCATATGATGGTTCATCTCTTGCATCTTCATGTGAAATTAAAAACTATATATAATGTATCCTAAGTATCTTTTCACCCTTTTTCAGGACCAGTTGCCAAGACTAAAATCTCTTTGGAAATCTCAAATGCATGACCGTTTAACAATCTAAAATAATAATAAGCCATGTGTCAGGAAACAGAGACATAAATGCTTTCATAACATGTAGACTAAGTATCAACCACACTTGCATGTCCCCTTAACCACTTAACATATATGCCACTATGAATTTTCTCTCATTCAAACTCTCCACCTTGTCATCATCTATTAACTTTTAGCAACCTCAAATGTTTCCTACAATTTTTTTATTCTTTCAAAACATAATTAAGCAATATTAAAGTTTATTAGAGTTAATTAAATTATTACACATGCTCTCAAAATATTGTCACGATATCCAAATCGAATAATACATAGCGGTGTATGTATGCCCATTGAGTCTCATTTATACAATGAAATCATTGCTGAGCCCCAATTGAATGCCTCTCAACACCATAGGAATGTGATTCTAGTTTCAAGAAGGTTGAGCAAAGCTCTCCTAGAAGTCATTTAGATACATTGCACAAAAGGTCATGCATTCCTCCACCAAATAGCCTTCTGCTATAAAACCTTTTGGATGAGTTTGGTTTCACACATATTTGTTCAATTTGGAAAGATATCTGAATGCCAAATTATTCATTCATTAACATGGATGAAAACAATATATGTACCATAAAAATAATAACCATAGTTTGCTTCTCAGTTGGATACATACAACAGTATCGGATCAACCCCGCATGTATTGCTTCCTCAACTAGGTGAATAGGCAAATACTTCATGATGTTAAAAAACAAAGGCAAAAAGATCCTTTCAAGATGACAAAGAGTCAGGGCAAGTCTCAACTATAAAGCTTCAAACTCAAATAGATGACTGGATTTCATATATAAATATAAAAAAATACTACTCATTTTGATCAATGGTTTACTACATGCTTAGACAAATATCTCAGTACTATGATCGACAGTAATTGTTGTATTAATATGTGGCAATTATGACTCTTCAAACCAATAATGCCCAATCTTTTGTATTCATGCATCTAAAAATATTCAACTCATAGCCATAAGGAACTTTGATATTTTTTAAAATACTGAAGAAAATCTCCTTCTCTTATTTGGACATAGTGAATAGAGCTAGCGGCAACTATGTTGTATTACCTCTATTCTCTGGGTGAAGTGTCCTTTATATGCCAATGGCTTTCAAATCTAGTCATGCATTCAAATTTTCCTTTGACTTGTCTGAAGTGCCAAACAATATCCACAACAAATTTTTAAGAAAAATTTTTTTCAATGTGCATGATGTCAAGATTGTGCCAAATGTACAATAACCTCCAATACAATAAATCAAAGAAGGCACTTATTTTATTTCAATTGGACTTCACATTGGAGTTGCCTTCGATTTGCATGTGTGAAAATTTTGTTCTCTAGGAGAGGGATTGACAACCACGGCCTTCTACATGACTTAGAGTGTCATCTCCTTCTCTCAATGCCTTAGATCCAAATAGTAAAGGGCCAGGGACGTCCCACTCATATGTTATGTCAAACGTAGCTTGTCAGAATCTATGATCAAGTGGCAGAAATCGTCTATGGTATATATAATAGAACTTGTGATCATGTTTTAAGCACCTAGACTGCATGTTCCTCCCATATATAGTGTAGTGCTAAATATCGATGTCCACCATCATTCACGATGTAGAAAAAGAACAAAAAAGAAGAAACAATAGCACACAAGATATTTGTAGCGAAGACGATCCGGAGGATATTGTATTGATGAGAAGAGAAAGAGAATATTACAATGATGGAGACAAAACTTCAATATCACCAACTCTCATAAGAGACTAAGTAGGTTAGTCATCACAAGACATTTTGAAAGTATTGATCTATGTCTCTTTCTTTCATTCTATATTGAAACCCTTACATGAATAGGGTATTTATAGATGTGGCCTAATTGAGTTTGAGTCAAAATATAAAACTGACTAAAATAAGACTTCTACTAATTTAAGTCTTTTAGTAGAAAATAAATTTAGATAAAGATTAGACCTACTAAATTACTTCATAATATAATTAAGACTCTTTGGAAAATCCAGATTCGAGACATAATTAAGCCAACAATCTCCACCTTGTCTCGAATCCTCTTATTCTTTGAATTTTCAATAGATGTCTTTGCTATTATCTCATGTGGCAAGATCAACAATCTTGAACATTGATCAAGTGCAAACAGAGCTTGAACTTGTCAATCGAAATCACCTTTGTCAATATATATATAGGATTTCTTGAAGTATGAATCTTTTGTAAAGAAATCGGACATCTATATGCTTTGATTTGGCATGGGACATTTAGTTCTTCGCATGATGTATGGCGCTCTGACTATCGCAAAAGATAGGAAGAATATTTTGAGAAAAATTAACTTTACTTGGCAATCTTTTTAGTCATAGAGCTTCTTTGATGGCTTCTGTACCTGCCATATACTCAGACTCTATTCTAGATAATGTCATAGTTGACTACAAGGTACACCTTCAACTAATAGGTCTACTATAAAGAGTGAAAAGATAACTAGTAAGGGATCGTCGTTGATCAAGCTCTCCAGCATAGTCTGAATCGATGCAACCAATAATTTTGGCCTCTTGAACTGTGTTTCTGTCAAAACATAAGCCAATATTAAGAGTACCTTTGATATATTTTAATAGCCACTTCACAGCTTGCTAATGCTCTTTTCCTGGATTTGCCATGTAACAACTAATAACGCTGACTGCTTGTGCAATATCAAGTCTTGTGCATACCATAGCATACATTTGACTTTCAACAGCACTTGAAAATGGGATGTTCTCCATGTATGCATCCTCCTCGTCTATAGAACGATATAGTTGAGCTGAAAGCTTGAAATGAGATGCCAAAGGAGTACTGACGGGTTTTAAATTCTACATGTGAAAATGAAAAATAATCTTCTCGAGATACTTGCTCTGTTTGAGACATAATTTGTCATACTTTTGATCTCAATCAATCTCCATACTGAGAATCTTTCTTGCAGCACCTAAATCTTTCATCTCAAATTCCTTTTTCATTTTAACCTTTAGATTATTTAGTAGAGATATGTCTTGAGTAACGATAAGCATATCACCAATATAAAAAAGTAATATAATAAATGAGTTATTGACATGCATCTTAAAATAAACACAATAATCATGTTTACAATGGATGAAATCTTGTCCCAGCATAAAACTATCAAACCTTTTATACCATTGTCTTGGAGATTATTTCAAACCATAAAGTGACTTGTTCAACTTGTAGACAAAATTTTTTTTGCTTTCTTCGATGAACCCTTCAAGCTGTTGCATAAAAATCTACTCTTCCAATTCTCCAAAGAAAAAGGCAGTTTTGACATCAGGCTGTTCTAACTCAAGATTATGAAAAACAACTAAATCAAGTGCAAAATGAATAGATGTGTGTTTAACCACATGAGAGAAAATCTCATTAAAGTCAACACCCTCCTTTTGTGAATACCCTTTTGCAACTAAACGGGCCTTGAATTTAACACCATCAATCTCAAAGGAATCCTCTTTCTTTCAAAATACACACTTGTAACAAATTGCTCTTTTACGTTCTGGCAATTTCACCAGATCCCAACTATGGTTCTTTTGAAGAAAATCCATCTCTTCATTAATAGTAGCTTACCAATAAGAAGAATTCTTATCCTGCACTACTTCTTTTTCAAAAGAAGGATCACCATTGTTAATAACTAAAGTAAAAGCTACTATATCTTTAAAATCATACCTTTTAGGTGGCTTTATATTTCTTTGAGATCTTCGAAGTGGAGTCTTCTCAGAAATTTGATTCTTAGAATTTTCTTGAGAGTTGGGCATACCCTGAATATCTTCTTCTGTAGGAACTACATACTCCACATCCACTTCCATTATATCACTAGGACCTTTCTCGAGAGATTTTAACATAAAACTTTCATCGAATACTATGTCTCTCTCAATAATTATATTTAAAATAGTAGGATCCCACAAATGATAGCCCTTAATACCTTTGGCATAACTCAGGAAAATACACTTTTTGAAACATGCATCTAACTTATTCTTGATAGCATGCACATAAGTAAGGCAACCAAAAATCTTTAAAGAAAAATAATTTGCAAGTTGACCAGTCCATACCTCTTTAGGAGTCTTGTAATTAATAGCTATGTGAGGAGAGCGATTCACAATGAAAAATATTGTATTGACTGCTTCTGCCCAAAAATCTTTGTCAAGATTTGCTGTATTGAGCATATTACGTGCTTTCTCCAATAAGGTTCTGTTCATCCTTTCAGCCACACCATTTTGTTGAGATTTTCCTGGGATGGTAAAGTGACATTTAATACCTTCATCTTCACAAAATTTGAGAAACTCTGTTGATTTGTACTCTCCGCCATTAACACTTCTGAGGTATTTGATTTTTCTATCAGTCCTTTTTTCAACTGAAGTTTTCCATCATTTGAAAATAGAAAACATTTCGACTTTGTGATATAAAAAATAAATCCACACTTTTCTAAAAAAATCATTAATAAAACTGACAAAATAATGAGTGCCAGATTTTAATGGAATAGGAGAGCACTACATATTAGAATGAATATAATCAATTAAGCCTTTAGTACAATGAGTACTGGTATTAAATTTTACCTTGAACTGTTTACCACAGAGACAATGCTCGCAGAAATCCAATTTGCATGAGTTGAGGCCTTTCAGTAATTTTCTTTTGTTGAGCTCACTTAAATCTTGCTCACTTATATAACTGAGACACATATACCATAAGTGGGCCATATCAAAAGAAAAAGCTTGAAAAATTACTGCTCCACCTTTAATGATTTTTCGTACTAACTCATACAAATTTTCATGCTTTAGACCCTTCATCACTATCAATAAGCCTTTAGCAACCTTAAGAACTCTACCTTCAGCAAAATACTTATAACCAGCAAAATTCAAAGCACCCAAAGAGATCAAATTCTTTTTCAAATCAGAAACATGTCTAACGTCAGTAAGGGTTCTAATATTATTATCAAACATCTTAATTTTGATTATTCTAATTTCAACAATTTTGCATGGATTGTTATTACCCATCAAAACTAAACCACTATCATAGGACTTGTAGTCTTCAAACCAATCCTTATTAGGACACATGTGATAAGAACAACTAGAATCAAGAATCTAAGTATCATGATGATGATCAAAATTAGAACTAATAGAGAGAACATTACTAAAATTATCATCAGAACTCCTTTCAACAACTGACACTTGTTCTTTGGCTTGCTCTTTAGATTGAGATTCTCTTTTTCTCTTTACTTTGAACTTCCAACACTCTTTAATTATATGTCCCATCTTCTTACAATACTTGTAGTTTACTTCTTTGGATTTGGATCTAGAATAATCTATCTTTGATATTTCTTTGGTACGACCTCTGACAATTAATACTTCTGAGTATGACACATCTCCTTCAATTATTTTTAAATATTCATTAGATAGAAGGGTAGCAGAAATATCGTCAAATTTTAAATCTTTACCATATGTGAGAGTAGTCTTCAAATTCTCAAGAGAATGAGGTAAAGACAATAATAAAATAATTGTCTTGTCTTCATATTTAATTTTAACATCAATGTTTAACATTTGAGAGACTAGTTTATTAAAAATATTGAGATGATCAACTATATTTGTACTTTCTCTCATTCAAAAATTAAAGAGTTTTTGCTTTAAGTAAACTTGATTTAAGATATACTTACTCATATATTATTTCTCTAGCTTTTTCCATAACTCTGAAGGTGATGTTTCATCAAGAAATGGATAGAGTACCTCATCGATGAGACTAAGGATAATTGTGCTATGTGCACTAACTTTCTGGTTTTTTCAAACACTTTTGATGACATCTTCAGGCTTGACATCCTCCAATGTGTTTCTCAACCCTTGTTGAGTAAGAATTGCATGAACTCTTGCTTGCCAAATAGGAAATCCTTGCTTTTCATTGAATTTCTCTATATCAAACTTCATAATAGACATGTTGAACCAAACTATGATACCACTTGTAGCACTAAATATCTATGTCCACCACAATTCATGATATAAAAGAAGAACAAAAAAAAAGAAAAAATAGCACACAAGAGATTTATGTGGCGAAGATGATCCGGAGGATATTGTATTGATGAGAAGAGAAAAAAAAATTACAACAATAGAGGCGAAACTCCAATATCACCAACTCTTATAAGAGACTAAGTAGGCTAGTCGTCACAAGACATTTTGAGAATATTAATCTATGTCTCTCTTTTTTACTCTATATTGAAACCCTTACATGAATAGGATATTTATAAATGTGGCCTAACTGTGTTTGAGTCAAAGTAGAAAACTGACTCAAATAAAACTACTACTAATTTAAGTTTTCTAGTAAAAGATAAATTTAGATAAGGATTAGGCTCACTAAATTACTTCTTAATATAATTAAAAATTTCTGAAAAATTTAGATTTGAGACATGATTAAGCCAATAATATAGGACATGCTAGCTCTCCTCTAGTGTTATATCCTAAAGATATGCATATACCAAAAAAACATTGATTTTTCACATTAGTGCTGCATGAACAAAATATCAATTTCTTGCTTGTATCAAATGTTAGAATGCCTAGTTTCTATAATTCCCTCATCTCTTCAATCAACAACTATAAGCATACATCAATGACATTTTTTGATCCTTTTGATCCATTGATGATCATAGATAAAATGAATAATGATTATTTCATAACAACAAGAAGGTAAGTTATACTGAATCAAAACTATAAATCAAGTGTTATATGAGTGATGTAGAATAATTACATTCTTTTTACAGTAAAATTAGAGATCTAGTCCAAGTTGAATTCTAACTCGAATTAGAATCCATCAAGATTCATACAGCTATAGTCCAAAAGCCATATCTCCAAAGATATTCATCTCAATCCAGCAAATAACTATCTTTTGAAAAGCTGAGATCGATTCCTACAAGTTTCTTACTTATTATTTAGGATAATTCGGACTCTGTGTTGCTCAAAAGTAGGGTTTATTTATCAGTCCGAGTTAATAACAATCCTATCCCAATAAGGAATAGGATTTAGATATTTTTATTTAAGGTATATTAAGTAGAACTCTTAGTGAAGTCTATGTCCTATTTTTAATCTACACAAAGTATGACTCTAAATTTATTAGAGAGCTATATATACAACCCAAGGTTGTAACAAAAAAAAAAGCTTTTCCATTAACAATATTATCTTGTTTTGGATTTATTTCCTTTCTATCTTTCTTGTGAATTAAAGGATCTATTATTGTGAGAAGGGGATAATCTTCTCCCTATTCTTTGTGCCTTCCTCCCGCTGCATCAAGTGAAGATGGTGATCTTTTTCCTATCCCTCATACCCCCCTCTTCTGGTGCATCAAGTAGTATCAGAGCGACATTGTTCCTGAACTCAACTACATTGATCATAGTTGGTGGTAATAACTCCATGGACAGTGATCTAGGAGATTATCAAATTTGAGATTTGGTCAAACAAAGTTTTCTTACTTCTATCACTAGGAAATATAAAGCTTTGAAATATATTGAAACTAAGAATCAAGTTCATCAATTGATCGTCGAAGAGACTCACGGTCGGATGTCTTGGAGATTAACATACAAAGCTAGTCTGGAAAACCAAAACCTTGGTGAGGTGAATATTCCATACTTTCATGGCTACGAGAATTTATTTATTTGGATTGATAAAGTTGAGAAATTTTTAAGTTTATGGAGATTCCTGAAAAGAAGAAGGTGAAAATTGTTGAATACATACTTGATAGTTATGCTTCATCTCGATGGGAACAAATTCAAATCCAAAAAACACATGAAGGCAAATCAAAAATCTGCTCATGATCGAAAATGCTTAAACTATTCAATATAAATTCTCAAAAAGGGATCAAAATCAAGTAAGACAAATCTCTTATCCAAAGGCTTCTGAAATTAAAATCAATGGAGACAACCATGACATATTAATTTCATATCTTAGTAACTTTTCTCTATTATTGAATTATCAAGTTAAAGAAGAGATTGTGGATCGTGTGGAAGACAAACAAACTAGTAAAGAATTTATTAAGAGCTCGAATGATTCTTTCTTTGATGAGTTAGAAGATCATACAAAATTAGCTTTGGATATTATAGAAAATTTTTAAGAGACTATCGATGAAAATTCATGTGAATTAATTGACAATTCTGAAGGCTATAAGGAAAAATTTTCTACTTGTGAAAATATTGACTGTGCTACTAAAGCTTATTCTTTGAATTCATCAAAAAGTAACTCTCTTAAACAAGCAGAGAAAATTCCTACAGGAGTTATCAATATACAAGATTCAAAATTTGCAATGATATATTCAAATTATTATAGTAATTGTCAACAAACTTGTGAAGAACACTTTCATTTCATGACAACAAATCATAAGTTGGTATATACAAAAATTTTATTCCAAATAAAGTTGAAGAGAATCATGCAAAAGTTCAAGTGGTTGTGCCAAAGGAAAATAGGAGATCAAAGTACTGAAGACATTACTCGAAGAAATCTTATTGCTTTACATTATCAAGTTCTATATTGGAAAGTATTTGAGGAGAATACAATTGCAACAGCAATGAAAACTTCAATCTTTGACTTGAGAACAAGTATTTTATAAGTGGAGGGGTCTTATAGAGGACAACTACATCCTTGTCACAGTAAAATTAGATATCCAGTCCAAGTTGAATTCCAACTCCAATTAGGATTCGTCAAGATTCATATAGCTACAGTCTGAATGCCATATCTCCTAACATATTCATTCCAATCCAGCAAATAACTATCCGTTAGAAAGCTGAGATTGATTCCTACAAGTTTCTTACTTACTATTTTGGATAATTCAGGCTCTGTATTGCTCAAAATTAGAATTTATTTATCAGTCTGAGTCAATAACAGTCCTAAGCCAATAAAAAATAGGATTTAGATATTTTTATTTAAGATATGTTAAGTAGAACTCATAGTGAAATCTAAGTCTTATTTTTAGTTTACACCAAATAAGACTCTAAATTTATTAGAGGGTTATATATACAACCCAATGTTATAACAAAAAAAAGCTTTTCTATCAATAATATTATCTTATTTTGGATTTTTTTTCTTTTCTATCTTCCTTGTGGATTCAAAGATCTATCATAGTGAGAAGACGATGATCTTCTCTCTATTCCATGTACCTTCCTCCAGCTATATCAAGTGAAGACGGTGATTTTCTTCCTACCCCTCGTGCCCCCCTCTCTTGTTGCATCAATGAGTAGTTTATTTTTTGAAAGGGATTCAATCCATCAAAAACTAAGCCCAAAAGGACATTACAGATGTTAGCAATGAAGTTCAAATATTGTGAGTCAAACTCTTTCTATTTGACATTATCTGCTAGATGTCTAATTATACCATTATGTACACGGACTTCAGCGTGTCATCTCATATGTAGTCTTATCATTATTAACATGAATAGTCGCTACACCTCAACTTGAGAAGAAAATATTGGAAAATATTAGCAAAAATTTTTCAAATATTATGATTGTCAATATCATTTTGAGTTGCGAAGTGCTGATACTAAGATGATTTTCAATGCTTGCAATAGGTATCAGCTTCAACTTTCATTTCTAGAGAGCATATACTTATTCAAATATACATAAATCTTTGTGTATCCCGACCTATATCTTTTACAATATTGCAAGCCTCTTGATACAAAATAGAAAACGAAGGATTCTAAGAAAATACCTCTTTTAAAGTGTCTAGCAATATATTGAATAAGTAGTTGCTCCATCAACAATTGGACCTCACGGTCAGCAAAAACCTGATGAATGGCAAGAATGTACAGTTCTTACATCTCAAATATAATTCAATGTTAAAATTATCAGGCATTTTGTAAAATTTCTGACCATCTCAATCACAATCCTCTCTTATTATGTTGACTACATCAGGAAGGGTTTCATGAGAAAATGCAAGGTTGCAAAAGACATCATGGATTAATCTATCGATATCATCTTTCACAATGTCAACTATTGGCGCATTAATGTCCTGTTCTGGTGGATTCAACCTATTTAAATACCATGACTCTTCACAATGAAATGTTCATTTAATGTAATGCACATTCCATCCTCTTACAATTATGTGTTCATACACTTCATGTCTTGTCTAATTATGTATATTTATACAAGCTTTACATGGACATTGTATTTTTTGATCTAGTCTCTTATTCCTATAGGCATAATCTAGAAATATATTTACTTTATTAACATATATAGCATTTAGTTGGTTCTTTATATTGATCCAACTCTTGCCCATGTCTAAGAAATTAGTGCAATTCTCATTTTAATACTTTGCATATACAACAACATCATCCTCTATTTAAGTAATTAAAGATTAACATAAGAGAGATAAATATAACGATCATGATAAGTTTGATTATTTTAATTGCATAATTGTCATACTAATTGTGGCTTTGTTGGATCTCAGATTTTATGGACTCAAAATCATCAAGTAAAGAACTATAATGAATCTTTTAGGTAACATGTCATAGAAGAATCCATTAGGAATTAAGATCTTATTTTACTTAATACTTTAGTCATTATTTCAAGTATGAAGTCGAGTATGAGTTCTGCTTTCACTAGGGTTTCTGCTTAGCTACAGTTTCCTTTACTATAAAGGATTTCTACTTTAGTAACGACTCCTAATTGAAAGGATTTCCTACATTGGAGTCTTCCTAACTAGAGTTCTTTTATTTAGAGTAATCCTACTCTAAATAGGATTTGTTTTGAGTCTATACAAGCAGTGTTGGACAGTCAAGTAAAAATGAACTTTTTTCATCAAATTCTACTACTCTTTTAGAGTCTATTTTAAGGGAAAATACAGTTATCTTACAGCTGAACTCAACTGAGTTGATTTCAGCTTTGTTTCTCTTCCTCTTGATGCTCTTTTCTCTGATTTCTTCCAATCATATAACACCTTCAAAATACATCACTAAATACTTCAAATCATTTCAACATAAAGTACTCAATCACAAAGTTCAATTTCTCCAAAAAAAAACTTGGATCACAATAGACATTGTCATGGTCATACAATTTCACTTTCTTCATATATATTGCTTCAGAAATTCAAAAAAAAAAAAACAACCATTCCATAGAGGTCCTTAGTATCCATAGAAATCACCATAATAGTGCAAAAGCGCAACAAATAACTAGCAGATTCATCATTAAAATCATCCATATACTCATGTGCTTCCCATTCCAATCATTGATCAATCAACAAACTTCACAAAATAGAGATGCAGGAGATTGAGGATTGACCTAATTCATTATGAATTGCTAGAGGATGGTGCGAGGCAATGCTCCCATGGCTAGGAGCTAGAGTAGTCATTGGTGAGGTGGTGAGGAACTGGAGCAGTCATTGGCAAGGATTAAGATCTCCTCTGGCAGGCAGACGGCATGATCTCTGAAGCTAGAGTAGTTGGCAGCGAGCACACAAGTGAGGAGCCGGTCGACAAGGAGCTCACACACGGTGAGCAAGCAAGCAGGCAAAAAGCAATGACGATCGGTGGTCAGCAATTGGGTTGGCGAGTCGAGAGGGAGGGACACAAGACAAGATCGGGGTGGGAGAAGAAGCTCTGACTGGGGAGGGGTTTATAAGATCATTAGCGGCACTAATTGTTTAACGCTACCAATAATTTAATGCCACCAATGATCAATCATTAAGGATGCTAGGTTATTAGTACTGCTAATGGTCATGTTATTAAGACACATCATTAGCACCCATTGATTAGCACCGGGAATACCTTGCCTTCTTGCAGTGTATAGTAAATACAAAATATATTATCTTCATACCCAGCCATATTAAAACATGGATTTTAAAACTAGCACAATTAACCAAATAACATGTGCTTTTATATACTTCAGGTACACAAAAACAATATGTAAAAGCAAGATCAATATATTTTACAAATGATGAGAATAATTACAAAAAAAGTGACTACAAATGTAATATTAGTGAATACACTTCCCAAATAAATGAGCATATTTATATAAAAAAATGAATACAATTTATGATATAAACAAGAAATGTTTTTCCATTGTATATCAAACTACACATAAATATAATTACACAACATAACAAAAAATAAGTACGTATTTATTAAGTAGCGAATACAATAAATGGATATCTTTACATTCTTCCTGATATTTTACAAAAAATAAATCCCATCTTTTTTATCAATACTCTAATCCTCAGCAGCTATAAATAAGTGCATAAAAATTAGCCTCTTTTACAAATTAAATCTAGAGAAATCTAAGGACTTCACAGTTAATAGAAAAGTTAAATTACAACATAACTTTACATGAGAAAAAAATGGGCAGCAAATATTAGTAGGTAAAATAAAAAATAATAAAAGAAAAGGCGGATGGCTAGGGAAGAGCCATTAGGACTTGTTTTGACACTCGATGTAGGGCTAGTGAGGCCTGATGGATGGAAGAGGAGGGAGTGGAATTGCAATGGAAGCAGTGGCAAGAAAGCACTTACTAGTAAGGCCAAATGTGGGGTAGTACCTGTTATAATATCAGGTATGATGAATTAGTCTCACATCGGATATTGGATAGATAGAGTCCAATATATATAGTAAAAAAGGCTCATATCCCATAAGCTTGAGCTTTTGGAATGGTTTGGAGTTTGACTCACTATATGGATCTGGTTTGACACTCTTGCAGCTCCCCAACAAGTGGTATCAGAGCTTCATGTTCAACTCTGTGCAAACTCTTAAGACCGAAATTACTGTTATGATGCGACTGAACTGAGTCACATGTTAGTCTCATGGCAAAGACTGGCGTGAAGGCTTGGGCGCGGGCGCGGGCCCGAGGGCTCGGGCGTTGGCGAGCTGGTGCAAGTACCAGAGGCCGACATGAGGGCGAGAGCGCGAGTCCGGCAAAGGCGCTAGCATCAGAGGCCGGTGCGAGGGCATAAGTCATACGGTGGAGTGGTCGAGTAAAAGAATTCTTGATTAAGAGTGTTAAAATTGATGTGGTCAAATCACATTTGAAGGGAAAGATTGTTATAATGTCAGAAGTGATGAGTTAGTCCTACATCGGATATTGGATAAATAGAGTCCAATATATATAATGAAAAAAGTCCATATCCCATGAGATTGAGCTTTTTGAATGATTTGGAGTCCGGCTTACTATATGAATCTAGTTTGACACTCTTGCAGCTCCCCAACACCCTCCCAGGTACTACCAACAAATTCCTTTTCTCATGATTTCTGTTATTGAATCACCCCCTACCATCAAACCAAATCCAAACAACTTCTTCTTCTTCTTCTCTCTTTTGATGGACTTCCTCTTGCTGGTACTTGTTGGGATTCGCAGCAGAAAGTTCACAAATCACCTTGTTCTTAAACAATATAAGAAATGAGAAGTAATACAAGATAAAAGAAAATAACAAGATAAGATAGCGAGAGATCTACTATCAAAAGAAAAGGCTTTTACATGAGTCTACAAAAAAGACTTCACTCTTTCTTACTTAACTAAACTCTTTCACCAAGCCTTGACAATGTCTTCACCTTCAGAAAGAATCTCCAAGAGAACATTACGAAGAACCACTACGAGAGACCACCGAGAAATACTAGAAAGACCCAAACACGAGAGCCAATACTCTCTCTCTTTTTCTTCTCTTTATTCTCTTTATTTCTCTCTAATTTAATCTCAATACTATGTCATATCTAAGCCCTATATATTATAATATATTTATAAACTCTTATTTAGTCTGAGTTTTACTCTAATTATAACTCCTAATATTACAAATCAATTATAAATATAAATCCAAGTTTAGATTCCTATTTTAACTCAAACTCTAATTCAAATTCGAGACATCTAAAACTCAACATGAGGGAAATGAGATCTCAACTGCAATTGGAGATTACCAGGGGTTTGACTATTGTCAAAGGTTATCTGTAAAGGAAAAAACCATCAAGAAAAATCTTAATTTCAATTTCTTACTCTCTTTTTGTGAGGGAAGGGTAAAATTAAAATAAAATTGATCCAGTCAACAATTTATGGACAGAGAGGATTGAATATGATAAAAATTCAAAAGTACAGACTGAAACCAAATAAAAAAAATAAAAGAGATAAAAAAATTTATGTCTTATTAATATATAAATTATTATTTATTTAAAATTTTCATAAATAATAATTTAAAAATATTATTATATTGAGATTATTAAGATTATTATAATTTAAAATATTATTAAATTACTCTCAAAAAAAAAAATTTTAAATGAAATGTAGTTAATTTTTATTTTTAGATGAAAGTGGCCAAAAATAGACTTTCATGTAAACAAATAACAAAGATATACAAAGATAATTTCACTTTTAATCACTCCTGATCAAACAAACAAATTCTGAAGCCCTACATGTCCATAAACTAAAGCTTTCACTGCCTTAAAAGAAAAGAAAGGATTGGATAGTTATTTTGATCCAAATAGTTCAGTGTGTCCTTTGTATTTCTTCAAAATGACATCTAAAAACTGATGAATCTTTTCTCTTTCAAGCTCTCAATAGTCTTCTTGAGGCCGGTTTCGAGCGGAATGAAATCCAATCCTAAGCTCTTCGCCTTTTCCTTTGATACCTGATAAGTTGGGGCCATGGGTTTGTCATCTGCGCACCTAGGAGAATGCCAAACAGAAGAATCATAGATATGAGCTCCAAAAGAGACTTCCTTGCTAAGCTATAGTTGTAGACTTACTTTTGAGGAAGTTGAAGGGTTGGATACAGTTCCTGTATGATCTTCACAAGTTCGGAGCGGTGAGCAACTCTTTCTATCAAACAGTATCTTCCATTTCCTGAGGGAACCTCCAATGCAAGAATGTGTGCCAAAGCAACATCTTTGGCATCTACCCATCCAAGGCTTGCATTTGGGTAAGTAGATGCTCCCATAGAAAACGTATTCGATTTTTAGCTTTAACTCGAAGATTGAAAAAAAACGACCGTAAAAATTCTTTATAAGAAAGTAAGCGAAGGATTGTATGCTTTCACAAAGAAAGGTAGATGATAGTTGTCGAATTCAGAATGAGGATTATACCAAATGCCAGCCGTAGTGAAACACATACCATTTATTAAATTCAGTATTGCAGGCGCATTGGTGTTAAAGAGTTGGCTGCAGAAGAGGACTAATGACCACAGCTGGGTAGATCTCAACCATTCCAATGTTGTTATCCTTCGAAAACTTCCAAGCAGCCTCCTCTGCAAGGGTCATCGACAGTACGTGCCATGACTGAGAGAACAAAGCAAGATGGTGTCACAACTTCGCGACTTCTATCATGTACAATACAGAGCAAAACACATGAAAAATAGTTTAGTTTACTGTGATTGTTCATCATCTAAAACATTTTTAACTGTCGTGCAATTTCATCGTTGGGAAGAATAACAGCATACCTTGGCTTGCTGCAAACATCTGCACTTGAAGACCATGTCTCGTCGACAATCACATCGGGCGTTCTGGGCCTGTCCCTGTAGGCAACAGCAGCCATGGAAGAAGTAACTACAACCCTTCGATTTTAAAATACTCTTGGGTTCGAAATAAAAATTTTATGTAAATTAATATCTCTTAATTAAAAATAATGTTTCAATAATTTAAACTTCGAAAAGTTATTTAATTTTTTATAATAATTTAATTTAATAATAGTATAAAATAAATAATATTAATTTTACAAGAAAAAAATAATTTTGAAAATAAATAATCTTAAGACTGATCCCAAATCAAACGGGGCCTAAGGGCCCCTTCAAATGCAGATCAATTAATTCGGTATTCTTGGATAGAGAGTATGTAATCACTGTCGGAATCAATGAGAAATTTAATAATATTAAAACTTAAAAATAAAGAAAAAATGATTTAATAATTAGATCGTTATCTAGTGTTGATGCTAAATAAACATATTTTCCCTATTTTATTCACAAAAGTCTGAACTAAGTTATTATGAGCTTTTACGAAAAATATGCATATATTGGGACGTAGACATGATTTCCTATTATTAACCCTAATTAAATGTTGTACATGACTTCGAGTTCCTGTCTTTTTTATAGTTCTTTTTAAAGAATTTTATTAAAATTAATGCCATCTATGTTAATAATATATAGTTATTATTATTGTTGGCATCATTTTGGTATTTTAATGTTATCCTATACATTTTATTTTTCATGGAGAAAGTTACTACAACTCTTCGACTTTAGGGCACCGTTTGATTCGAAATTAAGATTAAGATTAAGACAATACTAGCGAAATACTTTTTCAAATTAATATCTTTTTATCAAAAATAACGTTTCAATAATTTAAACTTCGAAAAGCTATTTAATTTTTAATAATAATTTAATTTAATAACAATATAAAATAAATAATAGTAATTTTACAAAAAATAACAATTCTAAAAATAAATGATCTCAAGGATAATCCCGAATCAAACGGGACCTAAGGGCCCCTTTAAATGCATGATCAATTAATTCGGTGTTCTTGGATAGGGAGTATGTAATCACTGTCGGAATCAATGAGGAATTTAAGAATATTAACACTTAAAAATGAAGAAAAAATGTTTTAATAATTAGACCGCTATCTAGTGTTAATGCTAAATGAACAGATTTATGTTATTTTGTTCACAAAAGTCTAAACTAAGTTATTAGGAGCTTTTATGAAAAATATGCATATATTGGGACGTAGACATGATTTCCTATTATTCACCCTAATTAAATGTTGTACATGACTTCGAGTTCCTTCCTTTTTTATGGTTCTTTTTAAAGAATTTTATTAAAATTAATGCTATCTATGTTAATAATATATAGTTATTATTATTGTTGTCATCATTTTGGTATTTTAATGTTATCCTATACATTTTATTTTGCATGGAGGAAGTTACTACAACCCTTCGACTTCAGGACACCGTTTGATTCGAAATTAAGATCAGGATTAAGATCAATACTAGTGAAATACTTTTCTAAATTAATATCTTTTTATCAAAAATAACGTTTAAATAATTTAAACTTCGAAAAACTATTTAATTTTTTATAATAATTTAATTTAATAATACTATAAAATAAATAATATTAATTTTACAAGAAAAAAAAATTCTGAAAATAAATGATCTCGAGACTAATCCCAAATCAAACGAGACCTAAGGGCCCCTTTAAATGCATGATCAATTAATTTGCTGTTCTTGGATAGGGAGTATGTAATCACTGTCGGAATCAATGAGGAATTTAAGAATATTAACACTTAAAAATAAAGAAAAAATGTTTTAATAATTAGACCCCTATCTCGTGTTGATGCTAAATGAACAGATTTTTGTTATTTTATTCACAAAAGTCTAAACTAAGTTATTAGGAGCTTTTACGAAAAATATGCATATATTGGGACGTAGACATGATTTCCTATTATTCACCCTAATTAAATGTTGTACATGACTTCGAGTTCCTTCCTTTTTTATGGTTCCTTTTAAAGAATTTTATTAAAATTAATGCTATCTATGTTAATAATATATAGTTATTATTATTGTTGTCATCATTTTGGTATTTTAATGTTATCCTATACATTTTATTTTGCATGGAGGAAGTTACTACAACCCTTCGACTTTAGGACACCATTTGGATCGAAATTAAGATCAGGATTAAGATTAATACTTGTGAAATACTTTTTTAAATTAATATTTTTTATCAAAAAAAATGTTTAAATAATTTAAACTTCGAAAAACTATTTAATTTTTTATAATAATTTAATTTAATAATACTATAAAATAAATAATATTAATTTTATGTAAAAAAATAATTTTGGAAAAAAATGATCTCGAGGTTGGTCTCAAATCAAACTCGGCCTAAGGGCCTCTTCAAATATAGGATCAATTAATTCGGTATTCTTGGATAAGGAGTATGTAATCACTGTCGGAATTAATGAGGAATTTAAAAATATTAAAACTTAAAAATAAAGAAAAAATGTTTTAATAATTAGACCACTATCTAGTGTTGATGCTAAATGAACAGATTTTCGCTATTTTATTAACAAAAGTCTGAACTAAGTTATTATTGGCTTTTACGAAAAATATGCATATATTGTGACGTAGACATGATTTCCTATTATTAACCCTAATTAAATGTTGTACATGACTTCGAGTTCCTTTCTTTTTTATGGTTCTTTTTAAAGAAGTTTATTAAAATTAATGCTATCTATGTTAATAATATATAGTTATTATTATTGTTGTCCTATACATTTTATTTTGCATGGAGGAAGTTACTACAACCCTTCGACTTCAGGACACCGTTTGGTTTGAAATTAAGATCAGGATTAAGATCAATACTAGTGAAATACTTTTCTAAATTAATATCTTTTTATCAAAAATAACGTTTCAATAATTTAAACTTCGAAAAAATATTTAATTTTTTATAATAATTTAATTTAATAATATTATAAAATAAATAATATTAATTTTACAAGAAAAAAATAATTCTGAAAATAAATGATCTCGAGACTAATCCCAAATCAAACGGGACCTAAGGGCCCCTTTAAATGCATGATCAATTAATTCGGTGTTCTTGGATAGGGAGTATGTAATCACTGTCAGAATCAATGAGGAATTTAAGAATATTAACACTTAAAAATAAAGAAAAATGTTTTAATAATTAGACCCCTATCTAGTGTTGATGCTAAATGAAGAGATTTTTCGCTATTTTATTCACAAAAGTCTGAACTAAGTTATTATGAGCTTTTACGAAAAATATGCATATATTGGGATGTAGACATGATTTCCTATTATTAACCCTAATTAAATGTTGTACATGACTTGGAGTTTCTCCCGTTTTTATGGTTCTTTTTAAAGAATTTTATTAAAATTAATGCCATCTATGTTAATAATATATAGCTATTATTATTGTTGTCATCATTTTGGTATTTTAATGTTATTCTATACATTTTATTTTTGAAATTTGTAACAAGATGAGACAAGCCAAATTTACTGTAATAGAAGAGTAACGTTCTGAACTCCGAAAAACCTTCCTTTATTCAGAATTATGTAAAATGAAAGCACATTCGATAAAAGGCCGACCAACTTCACAACCTGACGCAACTTCTCACAAGAAAACATTACATAGCTATTTTGATCCAAATATACGCAATAGCTTGGATCAGCTTCAGAACACAAAGCCAGGTAGTATGATCAATCATTTCTACAGAGTGACATCTAAAAGCTGACGAACCCTTTTACTTTCAAGCTCTCAATAGGCTCCTTGGGGCTCATTTCCAGAGGAATGAAATCGAATCCTATGCTCTTCATCCTTTCCTTTTGAAACCTGATATGTTGGGACTAAGGTTTGTCATCTGCACATCTGGAAGAATCCCCAAATAAGAATCAGAGGCAATAACTCAAAACCGGACCGCAATAGCTACGCTAATAGTGCATTACTGAAAGGTATCAAACTTGATATTGAAAAGGCAGTTTTCTGGAGTTCTACAATAATTTTCAAGAAGAGAATCCTTCATACTCAAATCAGTGAAATAGGTTTATCAAACAGATGTAGTTAATAAAAAAATTCACTAATAAACTCACCGGATTATCAAACTCTTCCAAGGATCCGGAAGTTAAACAAAACTTAAGCCATCTTACTTAAATCACATTCTTTTCTTAAAAATTGTTGCAGACTTTTACTTTTGAGGAAGTCAAAGGCCAGGATATAGCTCCTGTATAATCTTCACAAGTTCAGAATAGTGAGCAACCCTTTCTACCAGACAGTATCTTCCATTTGCTGAGGGAAACTCCAATGCAAGAATGTGTGCTAAAGCAACATCCTTGACATTTACCCATCCAAAGTTTGCATTCAGGTAAGTAGATGCTCCTACAGAAAATGTATTCAATCTTTAGCTTCAGATATAAGAAAGAAATAAAACAACATACAAAAATTTTCTAGGCACATTCATCCAGGTACTGTGCCAACTGCAATAAAAATTATATGAAAACTAGCCAAATGATGTGTTTTGCATAACATAAGATGGCGATTTTTATTTTACATAACAAATAAAGCCAATAAAAATAATGTAAAAATTAAAGTGTCAATGTGAATGGGAACAGAATAGCAGCCAGAGGAAAACAATGTAGGAAGTTCACAAATACACAAAGCAGCAATTACATGCCACTATTAAGATTGAATAGCTGCACAACAAGTTTATGATCTACAACATTCTATTTCTGTCAAAAACTTAGCCCGAAATATTGGTAGCAAGATGAAGGGGTATGCACTTGAAGTCATCAGTGTTTTAACAGTCATTCTATTTCAGTATAATAGAATGTGATAAATAAATCTAGGAGATAATGGAGGTTAAGAGGCATAAAGTATTTAAATTCAAACACAAAGATTTAGACAAATAATGTAAGGTGAAATTTTACATCCATTGATTTTATGCATCAAAGAAGTTTCACAGAAGTTCAATGGTTGCCATTGGAATCGCAACAACTGCTACTTTAGCTATTAAGGTTTGCTTAATAATATAGTATGCAAGGATTGTTTGCTTTCACAAAGAAATGTGGATGACAGATGTTGAATTCAGAATAAGGATGGTAACAAATGCTAGCATTGTGAAACATATACCATTTCTTAAATTCAATCTTGCGGCAGCACTTATGTATAGAGTCAGCTGCAGAAGAGGACCAATGACCATAGCTGGGTTGATTGCAACCATTTTCATGTTATTTTCCTTCGAAAACTTTCAAGAAGCCTCCTCTGCAAGGGTCTTGGACAGTACATACACCATGACTGAGATCCAAAGAAGATATTGTCAAAATTTTGCAATTTGTGTAGAAAATGTTGGTCATATAACGCAAATATATCTTATCATGTACAACACAGAACAAACCATATGAAGAATAGTTTACCCACATTGTTCAGCATCTAAAACACTTTTGGTAACGGGCAGAATCTATAATTCATTGTTGGAAAGAATAGTAGCATACGTTGAACTGCTTTCAAACTTCTGCACTTGAAAACCATGTATTGTCAACAATCACATCAGGGGTTCTGGGCCTTTCATTGCAGGCCACAGCAGCCATGGATGATGTTACGACAACCCTTTTGGTGGAAGTGGTTTTAGTGCAAGAAGCAAGAACATTAAGGGTCCCTTGGACTGCTGGATCAATTAATTCAGCCTGAAATAGAGGATTAGCAATATGAAATAAGCATGGCTTGTGATTATGGCCAAAAAAATCCAGTCCATAATATGCATAATTTCAAAGAGAACTGATCCAATGAAAAAGCCATCAGAGACACTGACAATTGATGGAACACTTAAGTTGTTTTTCTTACTGGACAAATAGCAGACAACAGAATTCATACGAAATATATGTACAACTGATAATGAACAGAAAGAGAAATTGAACAACTATAATTCATACCAAAAAAATCTTGCTTGGTTTGGAAAATTACCAACCACAACAAGATCCATCCCAAATAAGTTCAGTGTCAAAATTTGCTCAACAAATATAAATTGTTAATTATGATGGATCTCATGCAACTGACATAAGCATAATTGAAGGAGATGTGGTAAACAAAATCACCTTCAGTATGATCTACTATGCAAACACCTAAACTTTGGACAGAATTGATAGAAATCATATCATCAGCAGAGACTAAACAGTGCAAACCATCCCAAACAGGACGTTGATCCTTGGCAGGGTTAAAAACATTGTCATATGCCCTTAAAGGCTTAAGCCTTTATCAACTCGAGGAATGCCACATGAATGAAATACTAATATGCTTTACGCAGGCCAAACGAATATTAGCTGTAATCCGTTGGTTTGACTGATGCCTTTTTAATTTCACTAGTATAAATGAGAAAAAGTGTTGAAGAGTCTAGGTGATGCTTCAAATTCCAAAGAAATAATTTCTTACACTAATAGGGTTGTCTTTAAAAGGAAGAGCATCTATACTATTTACATCCAGCAATATTTTAGATGACAGATGTTAATTCTGCATGCAGGAAAATTGTGCCATAGCAGCTGATGAAGTTCAAATTGTTTACTAAGCACACCAAAAAAAAAGGGAAAAATAATCAGAATGACTGCTCAAATAGCCCATCAAAATGAAAATGCTCAAGTTGCCCAGCAAAAAAAATAAAAATCACAAACCTGTGGATCTGTGACTGCATGATAGAAAGGAGAAGCCTATGAAAAACACCTTCCCAACCGTCAACCACAGCATCAATTGATCCATCTTCCAATAAGTTTGCTTTGAACAGCTGTAATATCTCCTTGGCCCCATCCAGCGCACGCAATTGTTCCGTTCTCTTAGGGTCAGCTATGACAACAAGATGACTGATACATAGAGAAGAGTGTATATTCAATAATTAAAACAAAATCATTATAATAGAAAAGGCAAAAAACAAGCCATATCTTCCGTTCAATGGCAAGCTAAATCTTTTCCAAAGCAAAATTGCAAGTCAGAGGATAAGCAATAACATCAAGATGTATAAATCAGAAGCACCAGTTCCCATGTCATTTACTGAAACCTAACTCATTCCCAAAAAATCTGTCACCGCAAATGAAACTGTTACCGCATTTTGGGATTTGTCCGCCACAAAATTAACATGGAAAACAAAACCAGTTTGATAAATTCTAGAATCAAACTGTCTCAAGATATCTGCAGAAACAATGAATTAAAAATCCAAGCTTATTCATCAGAAACTCAATCCTGATGATCGGCACCAAATGAGGACCAATTGACACCAAAATCAAAGAATTAGAGCCAAAATTGGAGCTGAATTCACCGATATCTAGTAAGGAAAACAATCAAACCCTAATTCCGGAGTTCATAATCAAATCTACACTAAAGAAAATCAGTGAACAGGGTGCTTCGTTACCGAGATCGCGCACGGTGGCCCTGACGGTGTAGCCGCGATCAAGAAGCAGCTTCCCGCGATGTACCCGGACACGCCGGTCACGCACACCACCCTCCCGCTCATCTTCTCTCTCTGTCTCTCTGCGATGCCCTTGGCGATCCCGCTGTGTTGGCGACATAAATAGGACTTCAAGCAGCAAGAACAAAAGAGTAGCACGACAGCGGCTGTCTTCTGATGTAAATGATGCCGATCTCTAGATTGATGATCGGTTGGGATTAAGACGGCTGCTTGTTGCGCAGACCCTCGCCATTGAGAATAGAAATGTAAATTTAGCTCCCAACTCAAATTCGATTTAAATTTTACTCGATTTATTTTGAGCTTCAGCCGAGCTCGAATTCAAAAACTTAGTTTGTTTATAAAGTAAGTCGAGTTTGAGTTAAATTTGACTCACTTGTTTTTAATTTAAGAGTTTATTTATTTTTTAATATATAAAATATAATTTTAAATATATGTTTTAAACATATAATATATAATTAATTATTTAATTATAGTATTGTAGTTGATATATCTTTTATATTTAGATATTATTTTATTAAATGACTTCTTCAATATTTTTATTTTTTTAAGTTATATATATTATTAACATTTCCTATAAAAATTTTTATTTTAATATATTTTATTGTGAATTTGGGAATTGTAATTTGTGGCATTGTGATTGATATTTTTTATGATTTTTAAAAACTATTTTAATATGAATTAATAAAAATAATAAAAAATTGCTTTAGAAAATTGGATTTTAGCTAAGCTTAGTTCAAGAGCTCGAGCTTGTTATTTTTCGAGTCAAGTCACGCTAAGCCAAGGTCAACTCAATTTAGCAAAGCTCGTTTACACCCCATATTTATTTTAATTTTATTTTATTAACTAAAATTAATATTAAAAGACCAAATTATTCTTATTTAATTTTAGTTTAAATAACTATTAAATTAATATAAAAATAACTTATTTTAATTTAATTTTTATTAAAAATTAATTGTCTGATTTTATGAAACAAAAAATTTTAATTTTAGTTTTATCAAACTAGTTGTATGATATTATAAACCAATTATCCAAAATAAAATCAAATAAAAATAATTTAAAATTTTATATTTAATTTAATTGATTAAATTAAATTAATTTTTAAATAATTTAATTGAAATAATTTTTTATAAATTTATAATATAAGAAAATATTGTCTGATTATGCCATTTTGGGCTTTGCATAACCCAAGCTATTGCATTGTTTGCTCCAATGATGGCCTCTTTGATCTCAAAAGTAAATCTATGTCAAAATCATGATTGAGAATTTTTTATCTTAAATTTAAAAAAATAAATATCTTTTTGTCTTTCTTTTATTGTTATAGCAAGGAAGGAGATAGTGAGAAAATAAATAATTTTTTATAAATTTACAATAAAATAAATAATTTATTGCTAAAATTTTACATATTAAAAACTAATTATATGAGATTGGACCCTCATCCTACTGATTTAAAAGCCCGATATAAGCTTAGCACAAGACCCGTTTTGATTGCGATGATCATGATTAGTTTATTAAGGTAATTATCGAGTCATGATAAAATTTTAACTATTTGTATTTTTCAAGTTGATATGATTGTTGGATGGGATTAAATTTTGTTACCATAATTGTAAATTATGTTCGGACAAAAAATATATCTTTTAGACTAGGATTATTGTAAAAATAAATTAGTATAATTTTGTTTGGAAGTGAATAAAGCAAGCAATAAAAATTAAAGTTTTAATTACATATAACTTTTTATAAAATATCGAAATTACATTTATAATTTTTGTAATAATTATATATAATTCCTTATAATTTAAGTCATTATTGTAAAAAGTTCCTTCTATCTATTTCACTAATTAATCCATAATAAAATTTATTCACATATGTAAAATTACCGAAATACCTTTAATTCCATCCATATACTCCGTTCTCAGCACTGCAAGTCTCTTGTCATTTGTGATTCAACTTCCATTGACTCTAACCATGCATTACTTCAAACCATCTCATTTTTGCCTTCTCTTCTTCCTTCTTCTCCGTAGTGATACAAGCAACGATTGTCTTCTCTTTAACACCTGCTCAAGCTCCAACAACTTCACCACTAGCTACGCCTTCAATTGCAACTTACACTACAATATATTTTTATATTGGTCACACTAAACTAGTACCGTTAAAATTTACATTAGCATCGGTATGTCTTTATTGACACTAAGAAATTGCCACAATAATTTTAATTGCTCCCCCCTACAACCCGCAAAAACCGATAACTGGTCTTAAGCATAGACATACAGCTTATGAACGGCATTTGACCGAGTTTGTATATTCTCAGTCTTTTGGATTTTCCTGTGTGTTATCAGGTGCCACAACCGAGAATACAAAACCACCCACTTCCCTGACGCATGTTGACTAGAGAACAAGACTCTTTTAGTTCACTGACCAACCACACCCCACACCAACCAAAAATCTATATCAGCACTAAATGTGGTACGAAAATAATATTTAGGACATCATTTGATTTGAAATTAGAATCAAAATTAAGATCAAGGCTAATAAACTACTTTTATAAATTAATATTTTTTTTATTAAAATTAACCCTATAATAATTTAAAATTTGAAAAACTATTTAATTTTTTATAATAATTTTATTTAATAATGACATAAAATAAGTAATATTAATTTTACAAAATAAAAAGAATTTTGAAAAATACTGATTCTGATCTTGATTCAAAACTAAACGGTGTCTAGAAAAATAGATTTCTTGGCGCTTACCTCACAAGCACCGAGAAAAAATCTACTATTAGCAATATTACTCGAGTAGCATGCAGCACTAATGCTAGTATCACCATTGATTTAGTGAATAATGACATTTCTTTTCTGTCATTGTTTGTATATTTTAAGCACCATTTTTTTCTAACGCTAATAAAGTGCTTGAATCCTATTTTTAAAATAATTAACTAAAACAAATATCCTAAATAACTATAAATAAAATAAATAAAAATATCAAATTATATGAAATACAATAAAAAAAACTCAAATTATATGTGTGAAACTTGTTTTCAACTTCAAATAAAATCGAATCTCTTGAAATACAAGTTTTTAATCTCTAATTACAATACAATAATAAATTTTTAACATAAATTATCCAAAAAATTTAAAAAAACACTTGGCATGTTCTGCTTCAATCACTGGCTTATAGATGATCTTCTCATATAAGTCTAAATAAAGACAATTAATAATTAATAATAATAAGCAACAAATTCATATGAGTTTATAAACTAATAAAATATAAAAACTTAACAAGATAAAAATAAAGGTATAGAAATGCAATAAAATGTAATTAAATAGTGTCCATGTTCATGCATAAGTCGTTTGTCCATCATCGTGTTCATGCTCATGCTCGTGGTCGTTTTTGTGCTCATGTTTGTGCCTGTATTTGTGTTCATACTTATGCCCATGCTCCAGTCCCCACTCCAGTATCTGTATCCACGACTAAGTCTCCACCCCTGTGTCCATATCCATTCTCAAGGCCCCATCCCCATGTTAGCACTCATGCATGTGTCTATATGCCCAAGTCTTCACTCTCATACTTGCGCTTGTGCCTATGCCCATATGCCTTAGTTTCTACTTCTATGCTCATGCTTGTACTCATGTCCATGTGCCCAAATTTTCACTCTTATGCCTATACTAATGCCTACATCCATGCTCAAATCTCCACCCTTATATGTTCATACTCATACTTGTGTTCATGTTTGTGTGTGTGCCCATATTCGTGTCCGTGATTATTTCCATCCTTGTGAGAAAATCTCCTCCATCGTGCTTATATTCATGTCTATATGTCTAAGTCCCCACTTTTATGCTTATGTTTGTATCCGTGTCCATGCCTAAGTTCTCAACTTTGTGTATGTATCGATGCTCAAGTCCCTACCCTCTTGTCCATGAGTTGCGAATGTTTAGTATGTTTCTTCTTTTATTTGTTCATGGTGAATGAAGCTAGTGGCAAACATGTTATATTACCTCTATCTTTCATAAGAAGTGCTCTTTGTATACATTCATAATATGTGTAATATTAATATTATATTCAATATATAATCTACTTCAATACGGTAAATCAAAAAATATACTTATTTTTTTCAACTGAACTTCATATTCACTACAACGTTATGGATTTTTTGTAGTGCTAATGATCCGGCACTAGCATAAGGGCCACCAATAGCTCACTCTACCGGTGCTTAATCTAGGGCCGGCGTGGAGACAAGACATTGGTGGTGCTAATGTTAGCGCAGCCAATGATCTTATATTATCGGTGTTTATAAAATTTGCATTTACAATATTTATCATTGTTGACACTAGATTGTTAGCGCCATCATTGACTTATGAAAACCCGACCTGTTCTCCCTTTCCTTTTCGACCAAGACGAAGAAACCTAGATCTATGGTGCCCTCTAGCTCCAACTTTGGCCAGCCTCTTCCTCTATCTCCAGCTTGCTTGGCAGCCTCCAGCTCTGCCTCCGCTAGCCTCCTTGCTCTAGCTCCAACTCGGCCAACCTCTTTGCTCCAGCTCCGCCTCTACTAACACTACCGCAGAAGCTCGTCACCTCTAGCAGCCCCGCCGTCGCCAGTAGCCCCATAGCCTCCAACAACCTCACTGCCTGGTCACCGCCTGTAGCAACCTAAACCATTGTAAGTGAATGGCCCTATTTTCTCCTTCGGAAGCATATGTGTTATTGACACCATAAAATTCCATTGAGAAAATTTTTAAAAAAACCTATACAGTTAATTGTTTTCTTGCATCAAACTTTGTTGAATCTATACAGTTAATTGTGGATTCCTTTGAAATACATGAATATCGATGTATCTATCTGTAATGATGGTTACTCTTAGTTAGATTAGTAGGCTACCATGATTGCTAATTTTTTTTTTGAAAATGGGTGTTTCTTTCTTTAAAAACAATGTTTTGCATTTTTGTCATTCATATGCTAGCCTTGTTTGGTGGTGCAGATTGAGAGTTCTATAAGAACTGGTCACATAAGCAAAGATTTCCTACCCGTGGTGGGTGTCACTTATCTAGTTCAACCAATTGTCATTGCCTCTTCTACTGCCACTTCTTTTCTTAGTTTCCACTTTTTATTGCCATGCTTCTTTCTCTTCTCCATCCCTTAGTAATTTTTGAAGAGGCTGTGACGAGTTGCCAAACACATATTTATTGGTTTATTGCTTATCTCCTTGGTAATTGCATACATTCTCTCCGACATTGTTTTTCAACTTAAACGTAACTCTATTAGTTTAGTGATAATTCTCAAGTTAGTTATCGGGGCAAAACATCTCTGTATGGAGCAGTCGTTTTTGACAATTCTTTGCAGCCATTGGAGCCTTGGTGCTTTCGGTCATGTCCGACATTGTTGGATGTTATGAGCCTCCCTTTTGTTCTTCCTGCAACCTTCGTTTGTGATTTTTGATTCCTTAACTAGCATTGTTTTACTTGTATGGCATGAAAAATGTGTCATGTGTCTTAAAGAATAAGGTGGGGGACTAATGCGGTGCTACCCTTGGGTTACCCCTCTACTTGTCCAATGTTCCTCCTTTATATTAGAGTGACTTTAATTGTTCATCACCTTACTGAGCATCTAACTGCACTCACCTCCCTCAAAAGTTAACCTAACATTGAGGGCTAAATTGAAGAATAAAAATTGCTCTCCTATAAAGCAAACTATTCTAGTGGCAATGCATTTTCGATGGCATACGTAGCATTTGCAGGCAACTATTTGCAGCCATTGAGACGTTCGTGCTATTTTGTCATTGTTCGAATGAAGTATGGAAACCTCGTAACTTGGACTTTCTAATTCATCTTTACATTATTTACGCATGTTTGTGAATTTGGAAACTTGAGAAAGTCATTTAGAATGCTATAAATTTAACAAATAAGATTATTATATACGAGAAACTAGAATATGTTTTTTTATCAAAAATATAACTTCTATGTCTAATTATTTCTTACTTGAGTTACGATTTAATTTTTTTCTTACTTAATTTTTTGTTCCTTAGTTTGAAATTAAATGATAGATTGTGGTATATTTCGAAATTCAATTTGTCTATAAGTTTTTGTATATATAAAATATTAGACTAAGAATTGCATAAATTTCTAAGATATAAACAAGAGTTAGATTAAGATAAAGAATCAAATAGATGTCAAATATATTAATGGAGTAAATACATTTCTGGCTTATGTATATATGAGCAAGAGACCATATTAAAAATTACAGTATCCATGTATTGATTATATAAATATGCATAATTAGACAAAATAGAAAGTGTATGAACATGTAATTGTCAGAGGATGGAATATGAATTATACCAATTAGACATTTCATGATAAAGAACCATGGTATTTGGACAGGCTGAATTTACCAAAGCAAGTAGTTAATGTGATAATAGTTGATAATGAGGGAGATGATATTGAAGGATTGATTCATGATGCCTTTTGAGATTCTACATTTTCTCATGATATTTTTCTTGATGTGGTCGACATGGCAACTAAGGGTTGTGATTGAAATTGTCATAAATTTTACAAAATATTTGATAACTTTTGTTTAAAGTGATTTTTGTCACAATCAAATTTAATTAAAATAGATAATTATATGCCACTAAATTATAGCTCAAATGTGAGTGTTAGTCAAATTTAAATCGTATTCAAGTTTGGCTGAGAATTGAGCTCAATTTGAATTTGAATTCTTAAAAAATTCAGGCTCAAACCAAAGTAGGCAAAAAAAATTAGGCTAAAAATTTATCTAAAATATGAACGAAAATGACAAAATGTAAAAATTTTATATATAAGCTCTCAGACAATAAATCTTTATAAATAAGTCATTAGCATGATTTTTCTTATAAATAAGTTCTTGGAATAAAAAATTTATAAAAAAATCTAATAAAATCTCAAAATTACAAATCAGTCTTGCGAAATTTAGGATTTATAAATAAATTCTTCAAGAGATCGATAATTATAATTCGATTCTTATGAAATATAAGATTTGGGAATAATGTTGGGATTCGCAGAGAAAGGTTCACAAATCATCTTATTCTCAAATAACATAACAAACGAGAAGTAATACAAGATAAAAGAAAATAACAAGATAAGACAACGAGAGATCCACTATCAATAGATAAAGGCTTTTACAAGAGTCTACAATAAAGATATCACTCTTTCTTACTCAAATAAACTCTTTCACCAAGCCTCGACAACACCTCCACCTTCAGAGAGAATCTCCAAGAGAGCACTAGGAGGAACCGCCACGAGAGACCACCGAGAAGCACTAGAAAGACCCACACACGAGAGTCGACACTCTCTCTTTTTCTCTTCTCTCTATTCTCTCTATTCCTCTCTCTTTGTTTCTCTCTAGTTCAACCTCAATACTACACCACGGATAAGCCCTATATATTATAGTATATTTATAGACTCTTATTGGGTCTGAGTTTTACTCTAATTATAACTCCTAATAATACAAATCAATCATAAATCTAAATCCAACTTTGGATTCCTATTTTAACTCAAACTCTAATTCGAGTTCGAGACATCTAAAACTCAATAATCTTCACCTTGGTTTGAACTCGGACGTGCCACCATCACGAATCTTCAGTCGTCATCTCTCATCCAGCCTCTACCCCTGGACTACTAGCTCATTCAGCTAATTGCAAGACGCAAACTCGAGTCAACCTCGAATTTGCTCTTCATGACTCGATCTCACAGGCTGAATTATCGCCCAACCAAATAATACTTTTCTTCTTATTCTCCTCATAAGAAGTAAACCAATCTTTCATGGAGCAAATATGATAAGAACTACCAAAATCTAAAATCCACTTACCAGAAGTGCAGATTTCTGCAGATACTGCAAGAACGTCTCCATCCGCACTATTCTCAAAAGTATCATCCACTATTACCGTCGTTATATTGGAGGACTCGATCTTCCTACGTTCAGGACAATACCGTCTAACGTGGCCATATTTCTTACATGAATAGCATTTTACTTTCGCATTCAATTTTGATTTGGACCGTTGCTTGCCTTCTCCACGCTGTCTTAATCTTCCTCTTTCATGAGCCACCAATCCTTCACCAAACTCCATATTAATGTTGGAGTTTCTCTTTATCTCATTAGAAAGAAGACTAGTTGTCATATCTTCCATCTTGAGAGTTTCTTTACCATAAAAAATTGTGGCCACAATATGATCATACAAAGCAAAAAGAGACATCAGGAGAATCAGCGTCTTATTGTCCTCTTCAAACTTCACATCAACTTTCAACAAATCATTTATAATCTTATTAAAGGCATTCAGGTGATGTAATATAGTTGTACCTTCGCTCATACGCAGTCCGTACAACTGTTGTTTGAGGTAGAACTTGTTCGTGAGGCTTTTTGACATGTACAACTTCTCGAGTTTTGTCCAGATGTCCATCATCGTCTCTTCATTAATGATATTGTACGAAACCTCATCAGTCAGGGTTAGAATAATTAAATTCAATGCCTTTTGATCTATCTCCTCCCAGTCTTCATTTCTTATCTTGACCGGCCTCTTTTCTTTTCCCTCTAATGTCTTTTGTAGATCTTGAAAAGTAAGAACCACTTTTATCTTCTTTTGTCATAAGGTAAAATTTATCTTGCCATCAAACCTCTCCACCTCGAGTAAGGATTTTGCCATCTTGGTTGTTTGCTCCTAAGCTCTAATACCAATTGTTGGGATTCGCAGTGAAAGGTTTACAAATCACCTTGTTCTCAAACAACACAAGAAACAAGAAATAATACAAGATAAAAGAAAATAACAAGATAAGACAATGAGAAATCCACTATCAATAAATAAAGGCTTTTACAAGAGTCTACAAGAAAAGACTTCACTCTTTCTTACTCAACTAAACTCTTTCACCAAGCCTCGATAATACCTCCATCTTCAGAGAGAATCTCCAAGAGAGCACCATAAGGAACTGTCACGAGAGACCACCGAGAAGAATTAGAAAGACCCACACACGAGAGCCGACACTCTCTCTCTTTCTCTTCTCTCTATTCTCTCTATTCCTCTCTCTCTATTTCTCTCTAGTTCAATCTCAATACTACACCACATATAAGCACTATATATTATAGTATATTTATAGACTCTTATTGGGTTCGAGTTTTACTCTAATTACAACTCCTAATAATACAAATCAACCATAAATCTAAATCCAACTTTGGATTCCTACTTTAAGTCAAACTCTAATTCGAGTTTGAGACACCTAAAACTCAACAATCTCTACCTTGGCTTGAACTCGGACGTGCCACCATCATGAATCTTCAATCGTCATCTCTCATCCAACCTCTGCCCCTGGGCTACTAGCTTATTCAGCTAATTGCAAGACGTGAACTCAAGCCAACCTCGAATTTGCTCTTCACGCCTACAGACTTGTACTTTTGGAAGCTTTTTGGATGACCTGTGTCTGTTGTTGTAGTAAAAGTAATTTGAGGAGAACGTTTATCTCCCATTAAATTACACCGAGTATTATGCTTCCTCTTCACTACTGTAGCCATCAGAACTCCATGTGCAATGGTGTTCCCTATTAATCGATAAACATTGTCGTACTTCTCACCTTTTATCAGGATTCTAATATCACATGTCACTTTCATGACTTCATCTCTTACTGAATAATTATAGCCTTTTGAGTCCAGTACACCAAGTGAAATTAGATTCCTTCGCATCTTGGGGACATGCCTCGCCCCAGTAAGAGTACGAATCACTCCATCAAACGTCTGGATTTTGACTGTTACTACACCGGCGATCTCACAGGCTGAATTATCGTCCAACCAAACAGTACTTTTCTTCTTATTCTCCTCATAAGATGTAAACCAATCTTTCGTGGAGCAAATATGATAAGAACTACCGAAATCTAAAATTCCCTTATCAGAAGTGCTGATTTCTGCGAATACTGTAAGAACATCTCCATCCACACTATTCTCAGAAGTATCATCCGCTATTACCGTCGTCATGTTGGAGGACTCTATCTTCCCACGTTCAGGACAATACCGTCGAACGTGGCCATTCTTCTTACATGAATAGCATTTTACTTTCGCATTCAATTTTGATTTGGACCGTTGCTTGCCTTCTCCACGCTGTCTTAATCTTCCTCTTTCGTGAGCCACCAATCCTTCACCAAACTCCATATTAATGTTGGAGTTTCTCTTTCTCTCATTAGAAAGAAGACTAGTTGTCACATCTTCCATCTTAAGAGTTTCTTTACCATAAAGAATTGTGGTCACAATATGATCGTACGAAGCTAGAAGAGACATCAGAAGAATCAGCGCCTTATCGTCCTCTTCAAACTTCACATTAACTTTCAACAAATCATTGATAATCTTATTGAAGGCATTCAGGTGATGTAATATAGTTGTACCTTCGCTCATACGCAGTCCGTACAACTGTTGTTTCAAGTAGAACTTGTTCGTGAGGCTTTTTGACATGTACAACTTCTCGAGTTTTGTCTAAATGTCCATTGTCGTCTCTTCGTCAATGACATTGTACAAAACCTCATCAGTCGGGGTTAGAATAATTAATTTCAATGTCTTTTGATCTATCTCCTCCTAATCTTCATTGCTTATCTTGACCGGCATCTTTTCTTTTCCCTCTAATGTCTTTTGTAGATCTTGAAAAGTAAGAACCGCTTTCATCTTCTTTTACCATAAGGCAAAATTTATCTTGCCATCAAACTTCTCCACCTCGAGTAAGGATTTTGCCATTTTGGTTATTTGCTCCTAAGCTTTGATACCAATTATTGGGATTCGCAGCGGAAGATTCACGAATCACCTTGTTCTCAAACAACACAAGAAACGAGAAGTAATACAAGATAAAAGAAAATAACAAGATAAAACAACGAGAAATCCACTATCAATAGATAAAGGCTTTTACAGGAGTCTACAAGAAAAACTTCACTCTTTTTTACTCAACTAAACTCTTTCACCAAGCCTCGACAACACCTCCACCTTCAGAGAGAATCTCCAAGAGAGCACCATAAGGAACTGTCACGAGAGACCACCGAGAAGAATTAGAAAGACCCACACACGAGAGCCGACACTCTCTCCCTTTCTCTTCTCTCTATTCTCTCTATTTCTCTCTCTCTATTTCTCTCTAGTTCAACCTCAATACTACACCACATATAAGCTCTATATATTATAGTATATTTATAGACTCTTATTGGGTCCAAGTTTTACTCTAATTACAACTCCTAATAATACAAATCTATCATAAATCTAAATCCAACTTTGGATTCCTACTTTAATTCAAACTCTAATTCGAGTTCGTGACACCTAAAACTCAACAGAATAAATCTCTGCAAAATTTCTTATTTGCAAATAAACTCCTACAATTTTAACTTTTTGTAGATAAATTTCTTGAGAATTTTTATTTGCAAATAAGTTTAAATTTTGTTCAAAAAAGATCTTGAAAGTTTTAAACTTTTATAAATAAGTCCTTTTATAAAAAAAATCTTGAAAATCATAAAATTATAATTTAGTCTAATTTTTCAAAAAAATTGCAAATAGCCACCTTATAAATTCAATGTCCGAGATGAATACAACTTTTAAATTATTATTATCAACAATAACAAATACTCATCCATATCTTTTCATAAACTTATCCAATCTCAAATTGTCCATATCCATATTTATATATACACATATGCATCATTCAAAAATTTAAAATGAAGAGATTGAGCTTCAATCTAATTTTATTTCTTCAAATTCTATATAAACCCTATTAATGCCTAAAAAAAAGAAGAGATCAGAACATGGAGAAGAAGGAAAATGTGAGAGATAAAAGAGCCACCAAAGGAGATCAGGAAGTGAGGAGGTGATTAGGAATTAGAAACTTGAAGCAAAAAAGAAAACACAAGGTAATTCTCTAACCTTTCTTTTCCACTAATCTTCTTCCTATTCCTGCAAGTTGCTTATAGACATTGCTACAACCATGCTGCTGCCTCACTCACCTTTGCCTCACCTGCACTTGAACCACTTCGAGACCCTAGCCCTGGGGATACCTCACCGGACTCTGCCTCACCTATTCATCTCCGACCAACCAAGTTCCATCCTCCACTAACCCATGCCTGCAAAGGCTTGACCCAAAGTCACCAAAGGAGCCAGCCCCGCCACCGCCTTGGCTTCGCTAGCTTTGCCCGTAGGCTGCCTGCCCTGGTCGACCTGCTGCTATGCGTCGTTGCCATCATCACCTGAGCTCCACCCTCCGCTGTAGCCCCCTGCCACCACACCCCCACCCCCTCTTGACGCCTGAAAAGGAAGCCAAATCTAGCCGCTCCTAGCTAGGTTTGACCAAGAAGAGTTTTGGACCATCACGGCCCAGATTGGTGAAGGAAGAAGAAGAAATAGAAGCGAGAAAAAAATGGAAAAAAAGGAATTTGTTGGCCAGAAAAAAAATTTGTCATTCCAAAAAAGAAGAAAAATTACAAAAAAATAAGAAAAAGGAAAAAAAGAGAAGCTCCCTTGTCTCAATCTCCATGTCATCACTATTGTAGCCACTCGCGGCCTCCTAGAAGACGGCGAACCTTGGCATTGCAGCCACTCATGACCCTTCATATGAAGGTGGAACTTCATCACCACCGCGACTGCCCACGACCTCCTGCACGTTGATGGACCACCATCACTATTGACCTAAGGCTAATTCGTGAGCTTGCCTAAAAGTCAATTTCGGACTAGAGCCAGCCCGCAAGCTTGCTTGAAAATCGATTCGGATTAAGGCCAACTTGCGAGCTCACCAAATGTCTATTTGGATTAAGCCCAGTCTGCAAACTTGCTGAACGTCTAATTAGATGAAGACCAGCTCGCGAGCTCGTTGAATATCTATTTGAACTAAGTTTAGCTTGCGAACTCACCAAACATCTATTTGAACTAAGGCCAACTTGCGAGCTCATCAAACGTCTATTTTAACTAAGACTAACTTGTGAGCTAACCGAATATTTATTCAGACTAAGGCCAGCTTGTGAGCTTGTTAAATATCTTTTTGGACTAAGACCAACCCATGGGCTCACTGAACGTCTATTTAGATTAAGGATAACTTGTAAGTTCACTAAATATTTATTCGCACTAAGGCTAACTTGTAAGTTCGTCAAATATCTATTCAAATTAGGACAAATTCATGGACTCACCGAACGTCTATTTAAACTAAGACCAAGTTGTGAGCTTGTTGAACGTCTATTCAGACTGAGATCAGTCTACAAGCTCACCAAATGTCTATTTGAACTAAAGCTAGCTTACGAGCTTGCTGAATATTTATTTCGACTAAGGTCAGCCTACAAGCTTATCGAACGCCTAATCAAGGTAAGGCTAGCTTGCGAGTTTGTTGGACGTCTATTCAAACTAAGGTCAGCCCACGGACTTATTGAACATCTATTCAAACTAAGGATAACTTATGAGCTTACCAAATGTCTATTCAAACTAAGTCTAGCCTACAGGCTCGTCAAACATCTATTTAGATTAAGACTAACGTGCGAGCTCACTGAACATCTATTCAAACTAAGACTAACTTGCAAGATCACCTAATATCTATTTAGACGAAGGCCAATCCACGAGTTTGCCAAACATTTATTCAAACTAAAGACAACTTACAAGCTCACAAACATATATTTAGACTAAGGCCAGCTTGTAAGCTTATCGAATGTCTATTCGCACTAAGGTCAACTTACAAATTCACCAAATGTCTATTTGGACTATGACCAGTCAATAAACTAGTGGAACATCTAATCAAACTATGGCCAGCTTGTAAGCTCGTCAGACGTCTATTCAGACTAAGACCAGCTCGCAGACTCACCAAATATTTATTCAGACTAAAGTCGGCTTGTGAATTCGCCGAAAGTCTATTCAAACTAAGGTTAGCATGTAAGCTCGCTAAACGTCTATTTAGACTAAGGCCAACTTGCGAGTTTACTAAATGTCTATTTAGACTAAGACCAGCTTATGGGCTTGCCGAATATCTAATCGAATTAAGGCCAATTTGCAAGTTTATTGGATATCTATTCTGACTAAGGCTAGCCCACGGGCTCTTTGAAAATCTATTTAAACTAAGGCTAACTTGCGAACTCACTGAATACATATTCAAACTAAGGCCAGCTTACATATTCAGACTAAGGCCAGCTTATAAGCTCATCGAACGCCTATTCAAATTAAGGCCAACTTATGGGCTCATTGAATGTCTATCCGAACTAAAGCCAGCTTGTGAACTACTGAATATTTATTTAAACTAAGGCCAACTTGTGAGTTTGTCGAATATCTATTTAAACTAAGGTCAGCATACAAGCTCGTCAAATATCTATTCAGACTAAAGCTAGCTTGTGAGCTCGAACATCTATTTGGATTAAATCCTATTTGCGAGTTTACTGAATGTCTATCCAGACAAAGACTAGTTTGCAAGCTCATTAAACATCTATCCAGATTATTAAGGTCAATATGCGACTTGTCAAATATTTATTCGGACTAAGGTCAGCTTACGAGCTAGTTGAAAGTCTAAATTAAGGTCAGTTGAAGAGCTCGCTGAAAATCCAAATTAATTCAAGGTCAGCCTATGAGCTCACCCAAATTTATTATGATAGTCCGAGGGCTTTCAAACTAAATCAATTAAATCAAATTGTTTAAATTAAAGTGATTCAATTAAATCGAACAAATAAAATCATGTTGACTTGAATGAATCATTGAATGGACTTAAGTCAATTAAACACATGGACTAAAACTCATATCATATTGGACTCAAAATCCAAATTGAGTCAATTCAAACAAAATTGGTTCAGACCCAACCCCAATTAGGTTCAAATCGAGTCAATCCAAAAGTACATTAAGTTCGAATCAAACTCTAATTAGATTAGATCAAGTTCAAAATGAACCTTAATCGAGTCAACTCAAACTTAAAGTCAAACCAAGACCAGGTTGAACCTGAACTAGAACTAGGTTGAGCATGAACCAAAACTAAGTTGAACCTAAATCAACTTGAACTTGCACCTAGGTCCACTAAGGTTTGAACTCAAATCTATTAAGGATCTATTAAGAATCCACAAAGGGTTAGATCCAAGATTCATTCAAAATCCATTATGAGCCCATTAAAGGTCATATCCAAAATTCATTAAAGATCTATTAAAAACATATTAAGGGTCAAATCTGAAATTCATTATAGGTCTATTAAGACTTCATCAAAGGTTAGATTCAAGATCCATTAGAGACCCAATAAGAACCTAGCAAGGTTTGGATCCAATATCCATTAAAAATCCAAACAGAATATGATAAGGGCCCAACACAATGTCAAATCTGACCTAAATTGAATCAAGTCAAACTCAAATCAAAATCAAGTTTTGAATATTAAACTAAATTAAATCAAACTTAGATTGAAATCAATGTTGCTCCTACTAGAGTCAATGATCATTATTTGAGAAATATTCTTCTAAAAATTAATGTCAAGCTTGGTGAATTAAATTCATTAATGTAGATTGAATACTCACCATCAATGTCAATAGTGATTTTGGGAATAGATATTTTATATAGTTCTGCTAGTTATGTTATAAGGCGTCAATGGGAACCCCAATAACCAAAGATTTTGAAAAGAGAGAACTGGGACATATCATTATCTTTTAAAAAGGGGTTAGTGAATCATAATTCAATCAAATTTTGAATATTGAATTGAATTAAGTCGGATTTAAACCAAAGTCAAGTTTGTATTTCAAACCATCAAATCAAACTAAGGTAGTCTTAAACTCGCTTAGTCAGTCGGTGACAATACCTTATGTAAATAAAGTTATTGTCTATGTCTTATTGGTTATGAAAATACTTCAAATCATAAAGTTATTGCCTACACAATATTGGCTATGGAAACGCTTCAAATCATGAAATTATTGCCAATGACTTATTGGCTATGAAAATATTTCAAATAATTAAATTGAATGAAGGTAGGTTTAAACTCACTTAGTCTGTCAACTACATTGCCTTACTCAAATAAAGTTATCATCTATGCTTCATTGCCTGTGGAAAAACTTTAAATTAGGAAGTTATCACCTATGTCTTATTGATTATGAAAGTACTTCAAACCATGAAATTATTGCATATGTTTTATTGGTTATCGAAACACTTCAAACAATAAAATCAAATTAAGATAAACTTGAACTCATTTAGTCAGTTAGCTACAATGACTTGTTCAAATAAAGTTATCAGCTATACCTCATTGGCTATTAAAATACCTCAAACTAAAAAATTATTACCTATATCTTATTGGCTATAAAAATACTTTAAATTATAAAATTATCGCATATATCTTATTGACTATGGAAACACTTCAGATAATTAAATTAAACTATGGTAAGCTTGAACTCGGTACAATGCCTTGTTCAAATGAAGTTATCGCCTCACTTTATTACCTATAGAAACACTTCAAACCATAAAGTTATCGTCTATGCTTTATTAGGTATAAAAATACTTTAAACTATGAAGTTATCACATATGTCTTATTAGTGACGTAGCAACAAGCATGGTAGAAGAGGAAAATACCGTTGGCTCAGTTAAGAACTCCTTGAATCCACAAGGAAAAGAGAAAACTCACTAAAGTAGAACTTTATTGAGAATTATAGTGGTTCCCCCGTCCATGGGGCTGAAGGTCTATTTATACAAATACCAAAAGTCCTATTTGAGTAGGTTTATGGCTTCCTAAGTCCTAAACTGAATACAACTTAGCTTGAACCCATTAATTGGATTGGTAGAAGTCCTAAATAAGTTAACCTATGAAAATAAAATCCTAAATAATGATTCATCCTCCCCAAGTCCTAAACTGAATAGGATTCAACTCAAAGTTAATCTTGGGTTGGTGGAATTCGTGAATAAGACCTAATTGACTCATACTAGGAGAGACTCATGATATCATAATAAATAGAATTTCAACATAGGAAGGTACTAAATTAAATAAATCCTAAGTTAAATAAAAGAGAGAATCAGATCATTTGCCATAGTCCCTTGACTTCTAAATTAGTTTCTTTTGATATTTCTGAACTTCCTTTGAGCATCCTACATCAGTGTCTCCTTCTCGTAAAGAACTCATCCTCGAGTTATTTTGTCCTAACCTACAGTCCTCAGGTGCATAGTAGTCAAATAATTCTTGAATATTAAAAGTGTTTGAGATTCCCAAATCCTTCGAGAGGTCGATGACATAGGCATTATCGTTATCATTCTTAGTATCTTCAGTGGCCCAATTTTCTTTTGTTTTAGTTTGTTGTAAGTTCCAGCTAGAAATCATTTCTTCCTTAAGTGCACCATCACCATATCTCCTTCTTGAAACTCTTTTGGATGCTTATGAATGCCTGCTTTAATTTTGTATTTGGTAGTGGATTCTTCTAATTTTTTTCTTAACCTTAGTATGCACTTCAATAATTTTCTCCACCATATTGTCTATAGCTATGCTTGTTCTTGGCAATTTGGGCAATACCACCAAGTCCAGCGGGTGCTTTGGGGTTCTTTCATTGACAATTTTAAATGGTAATTTTCTCGTGGACCTATTATTCATGTTATTGAAAGTAAATTCAACTTATATGAGTGCATAGTCCCACTGCTTTGGTTTATCTCTTGCAAGACACCGAATGATGTTTACAAGTGTTCGATTCACCACTTCAGTTTGTCCATCTGTTTGAGGATGATAAGCACTGCTAAATTATAGAGATGTATCAAATCGACTCCACAATGTCTTCCAAAAGTGACTTAGAAATTTTGTGTCACGATCAAAAGTGATGGTCTTTGGCACTCTATGTAGCCTTATAATCTCCTGAAAGAATAGATTAGCCATCCTTATTGTATCTACGGTCTTCTTACATGGAATGAAGTGTATCATCTTGGAAAATCTATCGACAATAATAAATACTAAATCTAATCCTCGTTGAGTCCTGGGGAGGCCCAAAACAAAATCCATCAATAGATCCTCCCATGGGACATTTGGCACAAGCAATGGGGTATGAAGGCTAGTGTTTTGAGAGCTTCCTTTGGCTATTTGGCATACATAGCACCTTTGTACGAAGCAACCGACATCTCTCTTAAGTTGTGGCCAATAGTAGCGCTCTTCAACTGGTACAATGCTCTTGCCACGCCCAAGATGTCCTGCTAGGCCACTGCTATGTAACTCTTTCACCACCTTTTCTCTCAAGGAGCACCTTGGAATGCAAAGATGAGAACCCTTAAAGAGAAAGCCTTCATGGAAATATAAATCACTTCTTTGTCTTGCTTAGCAATTTCTAAACTTCTCTTTAAAATCTTCATCTTCAGCATACAATTCCTTCAAATAATCAAACCTCAACTTCATTGCTTATAGTTACTATCAAGGCTACCCTGCAGCTCAAAGCATCTGCCACCTTATTTTTTTTTCTAGATTTTTGTTTCAAAACATAGGTGTATTGCTGTAAGAATGATGACCATCGACCATGCATACAATTCAAATCCTTCTGGCTATCAATGAATTTCAAAGCTTGGTGGTCTGTATATAGAATGAACTCTCGTTGAATTAGATAGTGCTTCCAACGACGAACTGCTTATACAACTGCATAAAATTTTAGCTCATATGTTAACCACTTTTTTCGAGCTTCACTCAACTTTTTATTGTAGAAAGCTACTTGTCTTGGGATAGAACGGCTCCAATGCCTATGTACGAAGCATCACAGTCTACCTCGAATAATTTCTCGAAGCTAGGTAATGCCAAAATAGGTGCAGTAGATAACTTCTCATTGATTAACTCAAAGCATCTATTAGCCTTTTGAGTCTAGGAGAACTTGCTTTGCTTCAAACACTCGATTATTGGTATCATAATGGAACTAAAGTTTTCGACAAACCTCCAATAGAATATCACCAGGCCATGGAAGTTTCTAACTTCTGATACACTTCTAGATATCGGCCATTCCTTAATAGTTTTTATCTTTCCTTCATCAACATGAATGCCTTTGGCACTTACCATGAATCCAAAGAGCACCAAGTGGTTAGTCATAAAATGGCATTTCTTTGAGTTGATATACAACTTCTTCTTCAGCACAGTAAGTACTTCTGCTAAATTTCTTTTATGTTCTTCTTCATTATGACTGTACACCAGAATATCATTAAATTAAACAGCAACAAAATGACCAATGAAAGATTTGAGTACCTGGTTTATCAATCGCATGAAGGTACTTCGTGCATTTGAGGGTCCAAAAGGCCTAACAAGCCACTCATAAAGTCCTTTTTTTTGTTTTGAAAGCTGTTTTCATTCATCACCGAATCTAATTCTAATTTGATGGTATCCACTCCTCAAATCTATCTTAGAGAACACCTTTGACTCTTCCAACATATGCAGCATGTCCTCTAAGAGAGAAATTGGGAATCTATAATTCACCGTGATTCGGTTGATAGCTCGACTATCTACACACATCCGTCAACTTTCATCTTTCTTAGGTGTCAATAAGGCTGGAACTACACATGGGCTCATGCTGACTCTAATCATTCCTTTTTTGATCAACTCTTCAACCTTGTATTGTAAAATCTGTGACTCTTTCGAACTCATTCTGTAGTGGGGCAGATTTGGTAAACTCGCTCTAGGAACAAGGTCAATGTGGTGTTGAATATCTCTCATTGGGGGTAGTTCATCAGGAAGAACATCGGGCATGATTTTCTTAAATTCATCTAGGAAGGGTTGCAACCCTTTTGGAGCTTTAGTGGGCATGCATTGTCTCCATTCCTTTCTCAATCACAATAAATATTTAAACAGTCTCTTTAGTCTCGCTTATAAAATTTTACACAATCAGAAAAGAGTGACCCTCCTCTTGTAAAATTTTGGGTCAATGCTCTTCACCAATAGGGGTGAGGATAATTTTCTTTCCATCTTTGAAGAAGATGTAGTGATTGTCTCATCCATGATGTATAGAATCTCTATCAAATTGTTAAGGTCTGCCAAGAAGGATATGACATGCATCCATCTTCACAACATCATAGTTTACCTCATCCTTGTAGAATTTTCCAATGGAAAAATAAATTTGACACCGTTCAGTTACCTTGGTTTCACCAACCTTTTTAATCCAGCTGATCTTATAGGGAGAGGGATGTGATTCCAATTTCAATTGAAGTTTGTCAACCATAGTCTTGGAGATGATGTTTTCACTGCTTCCCCCATCAATAATGATGTCACAGATCTTGCCATTTATTGTGCATCGAGTGCGAAAGATATTGTGATGTTGTAGGTTTTCCTCTTGTTTTGAGATGTACATCAGATTTCGAACTACTAAAGATAACCTTTCACCATCAGCCTCCTTGAATATTCCATCTTCATAGTTTTCTTGATCACAAACTAAGTCATCATCTTTTGAGTCATGTAAATCGTCAGCCACAAAATCATCTTCAATAGCCAAATTCACGGGTTGTCGTGCTGGACAAACATTAGAACGATGTCCAAATTTTTCATAGCGATAGCACTTTAGAGCAGGATTTAACTTGAGTTCTTTGCTGATATGGTGTTTCCTGATGGCCTTGTAGGTCTAGCTTCAAGACTCACTTGTGTGGGAGGTCGAGGATATTGTGTAGCTGCACCTCTATTAGGAATAGATTGTGTTCCTTTTGAATTCTCACCAATTGTTCTCCCCACCTGATTTCTGATGACAGGTCACTCCAATTGGGACTCCACATGAGTTGCACTCCTCACAGCCTCATTAACGGTCCAAATAGGATACAAGGAAATCTTATCTTGGATGGTTGTGCGTAGCCCACCGATGAATCTTGCCACTTGATAGGATTCAGTCTCTGCTAGATTATTACGTGCTAATAGGTGATAGAACTCCTCAGCATATGTCTTCACACTATAATTACCCTGTCAACAATTTTGATATTGCTGAAAGAGTACTTGGTCATAATCTATGGGAAGGAATTACTTTTCGAGAAAAGCCTTCATCCATAACCATGCTCGAATTGGAGCTTTATTTTGGCATGTCCTTTGCAACTGGATGCATTCCCACCATGCTGATGCAGCCCCCTTGAGTCGGTAAGCAACAAGCTTCACTTTGTTCGAATCTGGAATCTCCATGTAGTCGAAGAACCGTTCAACTTTAGCAAGACAATTGAGAAAATCTTCAATCTGAAGTTGGCCATTGAAAGATGAGAGATCAACCTTCAAACGAAAATCATGATGTTTATTTTGCTCAAAAACTGGTCGATGAAGGATTTTTTCAGTTTCTTCATCGCTGGAGTTTTCAAGGATTTGTAAACCCTTTGGATTCACTTGCGGAGCCTTTCCTTGGCCAATTGGATCGCGAGTCACTTCATCAATCCATTAACGTGGTTGATTCAGGCCTTCAAGTTGATCCATCCTCAGCATCAAGCTTACAAGTGAGTTTTGGATTGCCTCCATGGTCAAGTCAAAATACTCACGACTGATGTGATTACCTACAGGAGCACTGTCCTTAGGGTTGCTGTTGATTGCGTTGTCATTAGACATTAAGCAAGGAGAGTCTCGCTCTGATATCACTTGATGTAGCAACAAGCATGATAGACAAGGAAAACACCATTGCCTCTGTTAAGAACTTCTTGAATCCACAAGCAAAAGAAAAAATTCACTAAAGTAGAGCTTTATTGAGAATAATAGTGGTTCCCCCATCCATAGGGCTGAAGGCCTATTTATACAAATACCAGAAGTCTTATTTGAGTAAGTTTTTAGCTTTCTAAGTCCTAAACTGAATACAACTCAGCTTAAACCCATTAATTCGATTGGTAGAAGTCTTAAATAAGTTAACCTATGAAAATAAAATCCTAAATAAGGATTCATCCTCCCCAAGTCCTAAACTGAATAACATTCAGCTCAAAGTTAATCTTGGGTTGGTTGAATTTGTGAATAAGACCTAATTGACTCATATTAGGAGACTCTCATGATATTATAATAAAGAAAATTTTAACATAGGAAGGTACTAAGTTAGATAAATCCTCAGTTAAATAAAAGAGTGAATCAGATCATTTGTCATGGCCCCTTGACTTCTGAATTAGTTTCTTTTGATATTTCTGAACTTCCTTTGAGCGTCCTATATCAATTAGCTATGAAAATACTTCAAACTATGAAATTATCGCTTATAACTCATTGGCTATGGAAATACCTCAAACTAAATGAAGTTATCACCTATGCTCTATTGGCTATGAAAACACTTCAAACCAAGAAGTTATCACTTATGCCTTATTGGGTTATAAAAATACTTCAAATTATGAAGTTATCACCTACACCTTATTGGCTATGAAAATATTTCAAACTACAAAATTATCACCTAGGCTCATTAGTTATAAAAATACTTCAAACCAAATAAAGTTATCATCTACATTTTTTGGCAATGGAAATATTGCAAACCAAGAAATTATCACCTATGTCTCATTGGCAAATGAAAACACTTCAAATCATAAAGTTATTGCCAAAACTCAAAGTTATCGAAAATACTTCAGGCTAATCATGACAAGTCGCCCGTAGCGTCATCTAATGAAGTTATCATCAAAGTTTAAAGTTATTGAAAATACTTCAAACTCCTCTTGTTGCTTTCCATGTCTTGTCGAATACACCATTAAACTAAATCATCAACATCTATTAATAATCAAATCAGAATCTACCATAGTCAAATTCCACTCAGTCTAGTATGCAAGAGTGGGGCAGCAGCAAATATCAAGCTCTTTTCATTCCCTTTCTTATTTCATATTCAAATTTATTAAAATATAAAGTGAGGGTATGTCCTTACTTAAGTCATGTATCATTTTTTTTAAAAACCAATCAAATGATATTTTCTTTCTTTCTTTTGTGTCTCTATTTTTATTAGTTAGGTTTCTCACCTTAGTAGATTTTTGATAATCGTCAGGGTAATTAATAACAGAGACTTGTGCCTATTGAAAGTTATATTCCTATAATATCTTATTGTGCACTTAAACTACCACACTTTTGATTTGTTGTTTGAGAATATTTCTCGGGATCTTCACTATCCCGGGTGGTCAATTTTGATCCCACAATTTTAATATTAAATTGTATCCAAGATGCAAAAACTTTACATATGTTCCTCATATGTTTGTTAGTGGTGAAGTTCAAGTATCGATAAAGTAACTTCTTATTTATTATATTATTAGAGACATTGAAAGAAGTATTTTTCTCATCATTCTTCATTTTTCAATTTGTATCGGGAGACTTGAAATATTGTGAAAGACATAAGTTTAGGATACATAAAGACCCATGCATGTCCAAAAATTGTATACTCTATAGAAATGAAAGTAAATCATATACATATTGCAAGCAGTGCAAAGCACATTAGTATTAACATTTCACAACATAAAACAACAATAATAATCAAATAGTTCAAACAATTTCTGCTAAAGTTGTATAGTATTTTCCTCTTAAGCCAAAGTTATAGTGATTAGTCATATCAATAATGACAATACCACATATGAGATGGAATACTGAAGGTTGTGTACGTGATGGGACAGTTAGGAATCTAATGGATAGTCTCGAGTGAAAGGAGTTTGACTCACGATATCTAAACTTTGCTACTAATATACACAACATCTATTTGGGCTTAGCTTCCAATGGGTTCAATCTCTTTCAGAAGATGAATTGCTCATATAGCATTTGGTATGTCATTTTGATCTTGTATAACTTGTCTCCTTATGATCATTAATAGAGCAAAAGGACCAAAAAATGATATTGACTTATACCTACAGTTATTAATTGAAAAGTTAAAGGAATTAAGGGAACCATGTATTCAAGTATTTGATACAAATACGAAATAAATATTTTATTTACGTGCAGTACTATTGCGGACAATCAATGATTTTTTAGCATACATATACTTTTCTAAATATAGCACAATAGAGGAGTAGGCATGTCTTGTTTGTAGGAAGAACACGTAGTCCAAGTAATTAAAATTGGGCCAAAAGTTTTATTATATATGTCATAGATAATTTCTGCTTATTGATCATAGATTCTAGTATGATAAAGCTGCATTTGATGGTGACATATGAGTAACATCCCTCCCCTCTACTATATAGATATAAGTCATTATGTGAAATAGAAGCTACCTAAAGACGTGGTTGTCCTCTTGTTTTCAAGAGGACAAAGAGAATACAAATGCATATTAAAAGCTACTCAAATATGAAGTCTAATTGGAAGGAAATAAGTGTCATTTTTTATTTGTCATCCTGAAACTCATTGTATATTTAGCATAATCTCAATATCATACACATTAAAAAAAAATTTCTCGAAAATTTTTTATAGACATTGTTTAGCACTTCAAACAAGTTAAGAGATAATTTGAATGCACGGCTATATATAAAAACCATTGATATATAGAGAGCACTTCACCCAAAGGATAGAGGTAATAGAATATTTTTGTCACCGGCTCTATTCACCATAAGCAAACAAGAGAAAGAGCTTTTCTTAAGTGTGTTAAAAAATGTAAAAGTTCTAAAAGGCTATGCATCAAATATTTTCAAATGCATGAAATTGAAAGATCGAACCATCACTAGTTTGAAAAGTCATGATTATCATATACTAGTAAAATAGTTATTATCGATCGTTGTGCAAAGATGTTTGTCTAAGCATGTGACTAAACTCTAATCAAATTAAGCAGTATATTTCACTATTTGTATATGAAAAGCATCCATCCAACTTTCAAGCTTCACAGTCTAGGATCTCCCTAACTCTTTGCCACCTTGAAAGAATTTTTTTATCTTCATTTTTCAATATCATGGAGCACTTGCCCATTCACCTAGTAAAGGAAGTAATATATGCAGGATTTGTTCAGTACCACTGTATGTATCCAATGAAGAGGTAAACTTTAGTTATTATTTTTAACTTAGTATATTACTTCCATCCATGATAATCAACGATCTTATTGTCATTTAAGTATCTTTCCACATTGAAGCATCATATGCGAAAGCAATCTCATCCAAAAGGTTCTATAGCAAAAGGCTATTTGGTGGAGGAATACATCAATTTTTGCACAATGTACCTAAATTACTTTTAGTTAAACTTTGCTCAGCCTCCTTGGAACCAAAATTATTATTACCATGGTGAATGGGGCATCCAATTAGAGCTCAACAAGGACTTCATTATATAGGAAAGACTCAATGGACACAAGTACAACATTATGTATTATTTAATCTGGAATCTTGACAACCTTTTGTGAGTATGTGCAATAGTTCAAACGACTCTAATAAACTCCAATATTACTTATTTGTCTTCCAAAACAATGAAAAGCTATTTTGTCGGGAACACTTGAAGTCCATAAAAGTTGATAGACGACATCAAGATGGAAAGCTTGAATTGGAGAAAATCCATAGTGACATATTTACTTAATAGTTCGGAGAGTATTTAAGTATAATTGAGATTCAATTTACACTTTATTTGATCATTTAAGCATTTATATGTTTGATTCTTAATACATGGCTTATCATTATTTTAGATCGCTGGATTAGAAAGAAGCAGCAATGTCTCTAACATTCCTAAAGAGATAATACTATTGGCAACCTATCCTGACAAATGGATGAGAAGATATTCAGGATACATTGTGAATGGTTTTCAATTTTATACAAAGACATAGGAGATGAGTTGTTATATAGAAAATAGTGGTGTGACTTTGAAGGTGGCTACAAAAAGTTTTGCAGACACAAATAACAAAAACTCTATGTCAGAAGTTATACAATTCTATGGTGTTTTAACATATATTATTAAAATACAATACAACAATAAACTTAAATTCATATTGTTCATGTGTGACTAGGTCAATAATAATACTGAAGTGATAATTAATGAGTTTGGATACACAATAGTGAATTTCAACCGTATGATGTATAAACACAACCAATGTGGATATGAGACTTATATTATGTCGCGTCAAGCATATTAGGTATTTTATGTGGCAAAGCCTTTAGATTCAGAATGACATGTGATTGTGGAGATGAGTCTGAGGGAGTACTTATCTACCTTGGACCACATAACAAATGATGTGAAATATAAAGAGCCGATTGTAGAGCCATGCACTACATAATAACTAGACAATTTTTTACTATGAAATCAAAAGCAAAAACATTGAAGGAGTATGATAGATGCACCATATATCGATTCATATCAACTACATGTAGAAAAAAAAAATGAAGATGATAGTATGGCCAATGAATTTGATATCGAAGAGAAAATTCATTCAGAAGATAACAACTCTGATAACAATAATGACAATGACAATTTCATGCATGAAGAAATTGATGGGTAAATATTATTATTATGTTAGATTAAAATTTTCTACATATTATAATTTGTTATTTACTATTATTTATTATTTTATTGGCTTATTTGACTGATGTTATTTCTGATTTTATTACATTATAGGTGATCTGATTAGTCTACTACTTTGTGAGATTTGCTACATGACTTACTCTCTTCATATATATAATTATTATCTACATATTTGACTTCTGTTTATAATATACTTATCTTATGAAATTATTTTATTCTTTTTAAATGTGTTCTTCATTTGTAGATCAACATGAATCACAAAGAAAAGGTGCGATATGTAGGAGACATGGTGGAGAGATCATAGAATGCAGAGACTACAAAGGAGGTGTTCAAGATGCGTGAAGATTTCAATAGAGACTCTACTAACGATAGCGCAGACTCCACCCTTCCAAAGTAGATAGATCTGGAGCTATATCCTAATAATAATGAAGGTATACAACTCACTGCTAAGCTTATCTACTTTATATTTAACTTGATTTAATATTCCTTACAATGTAAATTAATTTCTCATTTTATGTGGTTTATAGGTCCTTCTGCAGCTTCCATAAGTAAGACTCGTCGTGGCCCCAACAGACCTATCAAGGTTTGAGTTACTGAGGGATTCAAATTAATGCTCAATATCAACAACCATGACCAAGTCATTGGTGAGAATTCAACATGGCTCTCGACCCAATTAGAAATTTTTGCAAAAGACAAAAATAAGTTGTCGATGACCTATACTGATTGGATAGCTATACTCCAAGAAAAGAAGGAATGGATCTAGTTAGATATGAAAGTAATATCTACTTATATTATATTTTGTTACAGAATTCTATTCATAATATTTTGTAGGTTTCTAACTTTTGTAATGTCTTTGTATTTAGGCCAATACAAATTTGGAGGATACCACAAAAAAGGCATCATGTGGATCCTTGGCCAGTGTTGGCAACACTAGAAGGCATACATAAAGAACAAACACTTCACCCCATACAAGAAAGATCCAATGAGACTTGTCACTTGTCCAAATCTGAGGATAGAGGAAAACTAGTGGTATGTCCTGATCAAACCCCTTGATTATTGCAATAAGAATACGATTATCACTAATAATATATGTTGACCTAACAACTTTACATTTTTTTATTTTAGAATTTAAGCCAGATAAATGAAAGGCATTGACAGCACCTGACGATGAGTCACTCTCTCAGATGCAAGGGTATGCCAACCTAAGGTTTAAGGTTTATTCTTTAACTTATAATCAAAATTTGGATCACTTTATTTTGTATATTTGATTTATTATGAATTGTATTACATGTAGTTTGAGGCATCCAATGAAGCTGAACTTTCCAAGTTGGATGTCTTTCCCACGTCACATACTAGGAAGGACAAACAATCCATTAATGCAGTGTTTGAAACCACCATAGAGAGTATAAAAATTAATTTTTGACAATATTTATTCTAATGAAAAAATATTAATATTTTAATTGATTATATTGCAGAAGAAGGTCATTTAGTTGAGGTAGTCTCTGCTAAAGGACTCTCTTTCAAATAAGGCTACCCATAACGCGATATAAGATCAAGTATTTGGACCTAATAGATATGATCGAGTGTAGACATTTGGTGTGAGGTCGACTTCCAAGACTATCTTTGAGTCCTTCTACAAAACCTCATAAGGTGAGCAACTTTAGTATATACATAGTCAAGTGTAGAGGATGATCCAAGTGAAGGTTAATACAATAATGGAAAGGTTGAGGGAGAAATTATTCAACTAGCTCCCTTGTACCCTATCTTACGCTACTCCATAATTCAAGATATGAATCAAATTTTACTAATTTGTAGTATGTATAAAATATTTATTTGTAATACTAATATATGCTTTTTATGAAAAATTATTAAGAAGGCTCTAGGTGTAATATCCCAATAGCAAGATGATAATGGCAATAGCCAAGTTAGTTTGAGGAAGATTCTTTCTACTTCTCAGTCTGCTAAGGTACAAATATATTTAGATATTTATTAATATATTGAATATTTATTGTTTATGGACATGAGTAGAGGGAAGGAAGTGGGGACTTAGGCTTGGGGATTGTGACTGTGTATATTCCAAGTGATTTGGGCATTCTAGCTGGACATGGGCATGGGCATGAGGGGTGTGACTTGTTAACGAACATAGGAAATTTGGGGACTTGTTAGACATGGGTACTCATATATATTGTTACTTATTCAAATTCTAAATTTCTATTTGTATTCACATAGACCTATTCGAGAAGACTATCTATGAGCCAATAATTAAGAGCACAATAGGCGAACATGAGCACGAAATAATATTCTTCCTTTCTTTCGGATGGGTTATGGTGCACAATAATTTTATCTTATATTATTAAACTTCTAATTGAAAAAGTATAAATTATTTTTGGAGATTGTATTTGTACTTATATTTTGGATGTTGTATTTGTATCTTTTGATTTATGTTTTATATATCGATTATATTATTTATTAATAAAAATGTATTCAAAATATATTTATGTTGTAAAGTATAGGATTTAGATACGAGGCACAGAAAGGAAAATATTGCAATCAACAATTAGCAGCATTAAATAAATAGAAAAAGTGCATGCCATTAGCAGCGCTAGCTAATAGCAACGCTAGTTAATTGTATTGTTTATTAATAAAAATTTATTCAAAATGTATTTATATTATAAATTATAAGATTTGATGATGCAACGGGAGAGGGAACACAAGGGGTAGGAAGAAGAGAATTGTCTTCTCACCACGATAAATCCACTTGATGCAACGGGAGAGGAGGCACGAGGGGTAGGAAGAAGATCACTATCTTCTTCTTGATACAACAAGGGAGGGCATGAGAGATAAGGAGAATATCACCATCTTCTAACAATGATAGATCTTTGAATCCGCAAAAAAGATGAAAATGAAATAAACCCAAAATAAGAGAATATTATTGATTAAAAAATATTTTTCTTTTGTTACAACATTGGGCTGTATATATAGCCTCTAGTAAACTTAGAGTCTTACTTGGTATAAAATAAAAATAGAACTTAGACTCCACTAAGAATTTTACTTAATATATCTTAAATAAAGATATATAAATCCTATTCTTTATTAGGCTAGGACTATTATTGACTCGGACTAATAAATAAATCCTAATTTTGATCAATATAAAATTAGAATTATCTAAAATAGTAAATAAAAGACTTGTAGGAATCGATCTCAGCTTTCCAACGGATATTTATTTTCTAAATTTGGATTAATATCTTAGGAGATATGACCTTCAGACTGTAGCTCTATGAATTTTGACGGGTCCTAATTGGAGTTGGAATTCAACTTAAACTAAATCTCTAATTTTACTATAAAAAGGATGTATTTATCCTATATCAAACCCCTCCACTTGTAAAAGACTTGTCCTCAAGTCAAAACCTAAACTCTTTGTTGTTGCAGTTATATTCTCCTTAAACACTTTCCTACATAGAACTTGATGATGTAAAATAATAAGATTTTTTTGAGTAATGTTTTCAGTACTTTGATCTCCTAGTTTTCTTTGGTACTACCACTTGAACTTTTGTAGGGTTTTCTTCGACCTTATTGGAAACAAAAGTTTTGTACATGCCAACTTATGATTTGTTGTCATGCAATGAAAATATTCTTCACAAGTTTACTGACAATTACTATAATAATCTGAATATGTCATTGCAAATTTTGAATCTTGTATAGTAATAACTCCGGTAGGAATTTTCTCCAGTTTTTCAAGAGAGTTGGCTTTTGATGAATTCAAGTAATAATATTGAGTAGCACAATCAATATTTTCACAAGTAAAAAACTCTATCTTGCAGCCTTCAAGATTATCAACTAATTAATATGAATTATCATCAATAGTCTCTTAGAAATTTTCTATAACATTGAAAGTCACTTTTGTTTGATCTTCTAACTCATCAAAGAAAGAATCTTTGGGGCTCTTAATAAACTCTTCACTAGTTTTTTTGTCTTCTACAAAATCCACAACCTCTTCTTCGACTTGATAATTCAATACTAGAGGAAAGTTACTAAGATGTGAAATTAATACCTCATGGTTGTCTCCATTGATTTCAATGCTAAAAGCCCTTGGATAAGAGGTTTGTTTTACTTGATTTTGATCTCCTTTTAAGAACTTTATGTTAAATAGTTTAAGCATCTTCGGCCATGGGCTAATTTTTTGTTTCCCTTTATGTGTTCTTTGGATTTGAATTTTCTCTCGTTAAGATGAAGGATAACCATCAAGCTTATATTCAATAATTTTCAACTTCTTCTCTTCAGGAACCTCCATAAGCTTAAAGAATTTCTCAATTTTATCCATCCAAATAAACAAATTCTCATAACCATGAAAATATGGAATATCCACCTCACCAAGGAGTGGGTGTTCCTGAATAGCTTCGTATGTTGATTTCCAAGACATCGGACCACGAGCCTCTTCGACGATCAATTGATGAACTTGATTTTTAGTTTCAATCTGTTTCAAAGCTTCATACTTTCTAGTGATAGAAGCAAGAAAACTTTATTTGATCAAATTTTGAATTTGATCATCTCCTAGATCACTGTCCATGGAGATGTTGCCACCAACTACGATCAATAGAGTTGATCTCAAGAACAATGTTACTTTGATACCACTTGATAAAGCTTGTCCCTTGACTTTTAATTCAATAATCTTAATTTTCATTATCTCAGGAACCTTTAGATGCCTAAAAAAGTCTTCAAGTTGTGTTGCCCAATCGAGAAAGTTTTCATATCCATGAAAATCAGAAAGCTAATTTGAAGAAGTTATCTCATGTGATAATCTCCAAGACGTCGAACTACGAGCCTCTTCGACAATCAATTGACAAACTTGGTTCTTATTTATAATATGCTTCAAACCCTTATACTTCCTAGTAATAGAAGTAAGAAAACTTTGTTTAATCAAATCTTGAATTTGATAATCTCCTATATCACCATCCATGGAGTTGTCACCACCAACTATAATCAATGAAGTTGAGCTCAGGAATGTCACTCTGATACCACTTGACGCAGTAGGAGAGGGGGCACGAGGGGTAGGAAGAAGAGATAGGGAGAATATCACTGTCTTCTCACAATGATAGATCCTTGAATTCGCAAGGAATATGGAAAAGAAATAAACCCAAAATAAGAGAATATTATTGATAGAAAAACTATTTTCTTTTGTTATAACATTGGGCTGTATATATAGCCTTCTAACAAACTTAGAGTTCTATTTGGTGTAAAATAAAAATAAAACTTAAACTCCACTAAGAATTCTACTTAACATATCTTAAATAAAGATATAAAAATCCTATTCCTTATTGGGTTATGACTATTATTGACTCAGATTGATAAATAAACCCTAATTTTGACCAATACAAAGTCTGAATTATCCAAAATAATAAATAATAGACTTGTAGGAATTAATATTAGCTTTTCAACAGATAGTTATTTGCTGAATTTGGATCAATATCTTAGGAGATATGGTCTTAGACTATAGCTGTATGAATCTTGACGGATCCTAATTATAATTGAAATTCAACTTGCATTGGATCTCTAATTTTATTGTGAAAAGAATGTAGTTGTCCTACATCATTTGGATATAAGATGTAGAAAAGTAAAGTCCACTAATCGGCCATTAGTGGTGCTAAACAAATAGAAAAAGTGTTGCTAATGGCATGTCCATTAGCGACTTTAGCTAATAGCCTTGCTAATGGCAGTGCTAATACAAAAGCCCCACTAATTGCCACTATTAGGCCATTAGTGATCCTATTAACTAGCACTACGAATGTCAATATTCATGGTACCATTATTCATAGTTAGTGCCACAATTGATCATTAAAGGCGCTAATTTAGCACTGTGAATATTTGCGATATTACTTAACACAGCGCTTTATTAGCATCGTAAATTAATACCACTAATAACTTTTCGGCACTAGTTTTAGCTATAGCAATGCAAAATTAGCGCAGGAAATATATGTAATTATTGTAGTGATTTAAGCAGTCTTTGGTATACATTTAGAGTCTTCATCATCTTGGAGGTAAGTAAATGATCATGTATCTCTATATGACATTGAGTAGACATTACTTCGCTGAGTGCATCAATTCCATCTAACAAGGAGAGGGACACCACACTCACATATCCCATCAAATACAGTTTTATCTTACTAGAATCTATTATCAACATACAAAAATTAATGATGATACATATAACAAAACTTCTTATCATATTTTAATCACTTGATACACATGTCTTTCCACACATAGGACACGCCTTCTTCTTTCTATACCATAAGCTGAAAGATATGCATATGTCAAAAAATTATTAATTGTACATATCAGTATTGCACATGAATAAAATATCTGTTTCTTACTTTCATCAAATATTGACACGTGTGTTTTCTATAATTCCTTTAACTCTTCAATTAACAATTATAGGTATATGTCGATATCATTTCCTCAAACCTTTTCTCCATCAATGATCATGAATAAAATAAACAATAATTATTTAGTTATACAAAATCAAAAGTATAGACCAAGTGTTATACAAGCAGTTTATTTTCTAAAAGAGATTAAACCCATCAAAAGTTAAGCCCAAACAAACATTGCGAATATCAACAGTAAAGTTAGGGTATTGTTGATTGAATTCTTTCTACTTGATATTATCTACTGAATGCCTAAGTGTCTCATCATATGCATGACCTTCAGTATATCATCTCATATATTGTATTGTCATTCTTAATATAAATAGCTGTTGTAATCTCGAGTTGATAGGAAAATATCATATACTTTAGTAAAAAAAATTTTAACCTCCTCATTGTCATCATTGCTCTATGATATGAAATATTGATACCGTGGTACTTTATAATGCTTACAATATATATATTTGATTTATTTTTATTTTTGTAAAATATATAATTGTTGGACATGTATGAATCTTTGTATATTCTAAACCTATATTTTTTACAATATTCTTCTTTCAATACAAACTGGAAAATAAAGAGCTGAGGGAACACCTCTTTCAATGTTTCTAATAATATATTGAATGAGTTTTTCATAATCAATAATTGTATGATGAACTATAAGAATGTAAAGCTTTTATATATTGAATACAACTTAATATTAGATTAATTAAATATTTTTGTAAATTTTTTTACTATCTTTGTCGCAAACCTCACTTGCTATGTCGTACTCATCAAGCATGGTATTATGAGAAAATTCAAGATTTCCAAAGACATCACAAATCAATCCTTTGACGTCATCCCTTTTATTGTCAATTGGTGAGATATTAATTGTCTGATCTGTTGGATTCGACTTGTCTAAATATTGTAATTTTTTACCATAAAATATTCAATTAGTATAATATATATTCCATCCTCTCACTATTACATATTCATGCGCTTTTTGTTTTATCTTATTATACATATTTATGCTATCAATACATTAATATTGTATTTCTGATTTAGTTTCCTCCTCTTGTAGGCATAATTCAAAGATGCATTTACTCTATTAATATATATGTCATCTAATCAGTTATTCATCCTGATCTAACTCTTGTCCATATCCATTATATATGTGAAATTTTTAATCCAATAATTTGTATATGTAAAAACATCATTCTTTATTTAAGAGTAAATATTGAAGTAAAAGGAGTATATTAACAACTACACATTATGGTCATACACACACACACACACATATATCCAAGAGAAAAAAATCAAGTGATCTTATATTCTCAAATTTGATGCGATTTTAATATATTTATCGCATAATAATCATGAACACGAAAAATGACCATCAACTATGTCAAATGTGTAATTTTTAATTCTATTTGTCGAGATAAACTATGTCTTTTTATTTGATTCCTCTTTTTTTTTCTTTTTTCTTTTCTTCCACTCGAATTATGTTAAAAAGTGGGCAATTTGATTATTTTCCTTTCACTTCTTTTAGAGAATGCACCTTACTCTTCTTTTAGAATTTGTCAAATTCTGATATAATGTGAAATCCTTAGTCTTCTGAATTTTCAAATAGCTTAATATTTACCACATAATGTGGAATCCTGATATGAAAGCCGAACAATTTCTTGAACATTAATCTGGCTCTTTATGAATCAGGTGACAAGTTTTTAACTTTTTGTTAGAAGGTAGCTATTCGTAGGTGCAACCATGCCCATAATTTATCATTTGTTTAGCAAGCTAACTTTATGTTATAGCACTTCATGCCTTTGGACTTTGAACTGAAAATAAATCCATGACTGTTATGTTGATTTAGTAATTGCCACTAGTATTTGAGTTGTAAAACTCTGCAAATTGGTCCTGATCCTTCCACCCACTATAAAACTAAGTGGTGGAAGTAGATCATGCATCATAAAGCTAATAAATCATACCAACTGACAATAATATATAAGAAAAAAAGAAAGGAAAACATGGTAAATTCTATATATTTTATCCTGACCACCAACTTCACAAACTGTGAAGCTAATGTTCTTGTATTCTTATAGTCCCCACAATGAATCCTTTAATAAAATAAAGAGAGATTGTTAGAGTTCTAAGCTTCACAAGAGAATATAATTAGCATGCATTATCAAATACTTTCACCACAAAAATTTGAAATAAGACGAGAGAAAATAAAGACTTAAAGGAAAAAAATACACAATCAAATATAGATGAAAAAGTTCATATGAACCTCCATAACAAGGCAATCTGCATGTAGTAAATGATTAGTGTGGAAATGGAACATTGAATTCTATTTTTTGCCTCATTAATTCATTAAAAGATTTGTATTGATTTCAACAATGGTGATAGTAGATTTTTTTTATTATTTAAAATCGAATTCAATCTCATGTGATCCTGTAATTTCCAATCAAACATAAAAAAATGAAACCAAATATGTAGAATGGTTAAACAAATATAAAATCATCAAATATAAAAATTTTGGAAAAAAAACAAGAGTAATTGTACAACACATGACACTTTTAGTTATGACAACTACCATAAAAAAAATTTTGTTGATAAAAAATTGTCATAAAGTCTATTAACTGCAATATTTTTCTATAAATAATAAGCCTGTTTTACATACCATTATAGCCATTTTTTTTTGTGAGTATGTTGCCCTTTGTAGATTTAATGATGACCAAACCATTTGATGATCTCTTAAACAATATAGATTGAAGTATAACCAAGTTTGAATTAGAGATCAAACCTATTTGGAAGTCTCAAGTATAGATAGACTTAAAAATAAGATATAATGATGGATCAACAGACAGAACCTAAAGAGTTATAGATAGCTTGAAGAAATTTGAAGAGGTCAAGTTCGACATTAACTAAATTTAGATTTTTATTTATTTTAGTTGTGTCAAAGATTTGTTTGAGATAAATCATTTAAATAATTCATTGCATAGAGTTCTATACGAACCTCTTAATAGAATTTTTCTGATTGAACCGAACACCTACTTTTGAACTGGATAAATAGTTATGTCAAAAAGAATATTCAAACTTCAGAGATATGTAGAACCAAACGCCCAGCTAGAATTTCAGCTTTGACAAAATTAGATATCCAATTGGTAACCAACCGACTGACAGGGCTATTGAGCGAGTTAAACAGAATCGGTCGATCGGTTATTTAAAATGGTCATTTTATTTGAATTTTCTATGTGATTAATGACTAGTTTTTTTACCATTGGAGAAAAATTAGTTGTGAGATTTCACCCCTCAATAGCTAGTTTTGATCCATAAAATATAAATAGATATGGTTGGAGTTTTTTAAATAAATTTTATAGCTTACATATATATTTTAGATAAGAGATCGAAACCCCCAAGCCTACTAGTCCAAGAATACTTTCAACTTTTCAATTTCAAATAAATCTTCAATGTCCTTAAACTCTTTTTTAAGAAACTATATAGTGAGCTTCAAATATATCATCCTTTTTGCTCTTTCACTTGTATTATTGGGATTCGCAGTAGAAGATTCAGAATTACCTTATTCTCAAATAACACGAGACATAAAAAATAATGTAAGATAAAAGAAAATAACAAGAAGAGACATAGCGATATATGTGATTCACCCAAAATCGAGTTACACCCACGATGGAAGCAAACAATTTACAATCAAAAGGCTTTATAGGAGTTTGCAAGAAAAATACTACTCTTTCTTACCCAACTAAACTCTTTCACCAAGACTCGGCAATATCTCCACTTTCAGAAAGAATCTCCAAAAGAACACCATGAGAAATCACCATGAGAGATCATCGAAAAATACTAGAAAGACCCACGTATGAGAGCTGACACACACACTCTCTCTTCTCTCTATTCTCTCTATTCCTCTCTCTCTATTTTTCTCTAGTTCAATCTCCGCACTACACTACACCTAAGTCCTATGTATTACTAAAATATTTATACTCACTTATTGAGTCTAAGTTCTACTCTAATTATACCTCCTAATATTATATAATAAGTATTCAAATTCTCTCTATTCCACTCTCTCTATTTCTCTTTAGTTCAATCTCAGCACTATACCATACCTAAACTTTATGTATTACTAAAATATTTATAGACACTTATTGAGTCTGAGTTTTATTCTAATTATAGCTTCTAACAGTACATAATAGGTATTCAAAATTAATCATAAGCTCAAATTCAACTTTGAATTTTTACTTTAATTCAAACTCAAATCTAAATTTGAAACATCCAAACTTAATAATAAACACTCTTAGATGTTAGAAGTGTGAAAATACAATAACTCTGAGTGGAGTGTCACTTGCTTGGTGAAAATAAGGAGTTATACAGGTATGGTTTCACAGTAAAAAAGTAACGTGCTTGGTTTCACCTAGAAGAAGTGACACTTATAGATTATAAATAGATATAGAGACTTTGTTTTACCTCAAGAAATAATATTATTAGTAAAGTAATTAATGTTCTCAAGTGTGAGGTAAGAACGGTAAGATAAAGATAGTTGATTTTTAAATCACGATACATTCATTTTTTATCTTTATTTATATTTATATTTATATTACTCATGATTGAATAATATTTGTATGATATTGTGAATATCTTTTTTAGTGAATTTTATTAGAAAATTAATTTTCTTCAAAATTAATTTTTTATTTTATAAAATCTCTTTAATTAATTTGGACTAACGTAGTGAGATGAAATAAGATTTTGAATCTTAAATAAATAATATTAATTTTTTTATTTATATTCTCAAATTTACATATTATCCCATTCTACTCAATTAAAAAACCATTTCATTGTACTTGCTCCATTGCATTTATTTATTGGATTGAAAAATCAGTCACTACAAAGTGTTGAGTATTTTTTTTGTTTCTTTGATGAGCGATATGAAAAAAGATTTTGAATCTCAAATGAGCAATAATTTTCTTATTTCCATCCTTGAGGCCCAGATTTTTGCCCCATCTCACCCAATCAAAAAAAAGCAAAGAGTAATTCCAATATAAAGTTGTTCCACTCCAAACATTATGAAGTAAAATATTGAGTTTTGGGTGTCTCAAACTCGGATTAGAGTTTGAATTAAAGTAGGAATGTAAAGTTAGATTCAAACTTATGATTGATTTTAAATACTTATTATGTAATACTAGAAGTTTTAATTAGAGTAAAACTCAGATTCAATAAAGGCCTATAAATATTCTAGTAATATATAGGATTTAGATATAGTGTAGTGCTGAGATTGAAGTAGAAAAAAATAGAGAGAGAGGAATAAAGAGAATAGAGAGAAGAGAAAAAGAGAGATTGTCATCTCTCGTGTGTGGGTCTTTTTAGTGCTTTTCGGTGGTCTATCGTGGTGAATTCTCATGGTATTCTCTTTGAGATTCTCTCTGAAATGGAGGCATTATCGAGGTTTGGTGAAAGAGTTTAGTTGGGTAAAAAAAGTACAGTCTTTCTTATAGACTCTTGTAAAGTTTTTTGATAGTGGATTTTTTGCTCTTCTCTTGGACGCAACCCAATTTTGAGTGAACCATGTATATCGCTGTATCTTTTCTTATTATTTTTTTTTATCTTGTATTTCTTCTTATTTATTATATTATTTGAGAATAAGATAATTCGTAAATTTTTGACTGTGAATTCTAACATTGGTATCAAAGTTTAGGAGTAAACGACCAAGATAACAAAATTTTTACTCAAGGTGGAGAACTTTAACGATAAGATTTTTTTTTTTAATGACAGAAGAAAATGAAAACGGTTCTTCTTTGTGAAAGTCTGTAAAAGATGTTAGAGAACAAAAAAAAAGAGGTCAGCCAAGAAAAGTGATAAAGACTAGGAAGAGATAGATTAGAAGATATTGAATTTAATTATTCTAAACCTGATTGATGATATTTTATACAATGTCATTAATGAATAGACAGTGATGGACAGTTGGACAAAACTTTAAAAGTTGTATATGTCAAAAAGTCTCACGAACAAGTTCTAGATGAAACAACAGCTGTATTGACTGCATATGAGCGAAGGTACAACTATATTACATCACCTGAATACTTTCAATAAGATTATCAATAATTTGCTGAAAGTTGATGTAAAGTTTGAAAAACATAATAAAGTACTGATTCTCCTAATATCTCTTCCTACTTTATGCAATTATATTGTAATCATAATTTTTTATAGAAAAAAATCTAGTCATGAAAGTGACACTCGGTTTTAGAATCCTGATGAAAGGAGAGAAATACAGCAATATTTATCGGTTAGTATGGAATACCATTATAGGTGGAGTTCCAATGGTTACAATGGTAAAGAGGAAACGTGTTAATCAAAGTGATTTAACAGGAGATAGACATTTTCCTCGAATTATTTTTACTATAGCAGTAGACACAAATTATCCGAAAGGCTTTCAAAAGTATAAGACTGTAGGCATGAAAGAGCGAATTCGAGGTTGGCTCGAGCTTACGTCTTGCGATTAGCTAAATAAGCTAGTAGCTCAGGAAGAAGGGTTGGATGAGAGATGATGGCTGAAGTTTCGTGATGGTGGCATATCCGAGTTCAAGGCAAGATTGAAATTATTGAGTTTTAGATGTCTCGAAATCCGATTAAAGTTTGAGTTAAAGTAGAAATTCAAAGTTGGATTCAAACTTATGATTGATTTTGAGTACTTATTATATAATATTATGAGTTATAATTAGAGTAAAACTTAAATTTAATAAGAGTTTATAAATATTTTAGTAATTTGTAGTGTTTAAGTGTGGTGTAGTGCTGAGATTGAATTAAAGAAAAATAGAGAAAATGTAGAAAAGAAAAAAAGAGAAAGAGTGTCAATTCTGATATATAGGTTTTTTTATACTTTTCGGTGGTCTCTCATCGTGATTTCTCATGCTAGTCTCTTAGATATTCTCTCTGAAAGTAAAGGCATTATTGAGTCTTGATGAAAGAGTTTAGTTAGGTAAGAAAAAATACAGTCTTTCTTATAGACTCTTATAAAGACGTTTGATAGTGGACTTTTCGCTACTTCTGTGAATATAACCCACTTTTGAGTGAATTACATATATCGTTGTGTATTTTCTTATTTTTTTATATATTATTTCTTGTTTCTTATTTTACTTAAAAATAAAGTGATTCGTGAATCCTTTGCTGTGAATTTCAACAGTAAAAAAATTTATTAGAGTTCTAATCAAGAAAAATCTTGAGAAAAACAATACAATGTCCATCCATCAAGCCTCATCACAACAAATTACATCTCAAATAAATCTAGGTTTAGCAAATTATGTGGAGAAGGATGACCTGCACGCAGATTTAGTGGCAGCTTGGATTGGAGGAGCTCGTGGAGAAGCAGCCCACTTGGGCACAAAAGCGATTGGGCTGACGGGGGCGGCGAGCAAATGCAAACGGCGCCGACGAGCTGGAGGCGGCAACAGGCCGAGCTGAGAGGGCAGAGAAACTCTGAAGCCTAACACATTTAGTCGACTCGGGTCGGATCGAGTCTTTAAAGACATCAACACCGGCGCTTATACGTTAGCTCTTCAATAGGAGACTTTTAAGGGGAGCTAAAAAGGTAGGAGATAAATAGTGCATTTTGCTAGTGTTGGACTAGCTAAGGTTCCTTCTCGCCTCGCAAACTCCGGTAGCAGGATTTGGACTTGGCACCATCGACAACTTGGGGCAAAGCCGAGTGAATGACCTCGCTCTTTGCCGAGGCGATGTCACGAGAGACGCATGCAAAGCATGCATCCAAGATGCCAGCGCTGATATATGTCAGCTATGTCTTCTCAGAAAGGAAGTAATCGTATGGTTTGACAATTGCCTATTGTGCTACTGCGATGTCTAATTCTTTGGGGAAATCGACAACAAGGACAAGTTCTACATATGGAATTTCGAGAACGCTTCGAACCGGCAGCATTCAAAGAGAAGGTTGTGGGGTTGATGAATGGGCTTACTATGGAAGCTCATCTTTCGCCGTGATGTTTGCCACGGACATATTCAGATCGGCGCAGCAAAAAAGTTATATGGGTTGGTGCGAAAGACCTCTCAGGCGAGGTTTGCAAGAAATGTTTGGAGACGGCCATTGACGAGCTCCCGAGCTGCTGTGATGGGAAGCGAGGAGGAAGAGTTGTTGGCGGGAGCTGTAGCATAAGATGTGACTTTTATCCTATCTTTGATGCTTAGAACGTAGAGAAGCCTTGTGTTGCATCATGGAGATGTCAATATGGATAACTAATAATGGCTTATCACAAAGTACACACTCTTAATCATTAATTAATTGTTCATGGTAGCAACAACATGAGCTCATTCTCTAACTGCAGTCGTTCATTCTCTTAACTTCGTTCTCTCCAGCTCTCTCTTCTTGAAGTAGAGCTGTCATGACAATGAAAAATAAAAATAAAGTTAAATACACAAATTTAATTTGCACCTAAATATTAAATACTATCATTAGATCATAATTATTTAACTTATTAAATTTATTAATTTTAGTTTTCCTTTTTTAAAAAAAAAATTATAATATATAAAGTACAAATCAATCTTATATTGGGATTAAAGTTAGAACCTATTCATAACGATAGCCACTTGAATTGCTGGTTCTCCAGCTGAAAGGCCCTACTTCGAGTCCCACTTGTTGACTTAATTGTGTCTCGAATTCAGATTTTTCGGAGAGTCTTAATTATATTAGAAAGTAATTTAGTAGGTCTAATCCTTATCTGAATTTATTTTCTACTAGCAGACTTAAATTAGTAAATATTTTATTTGAGTCAGTCTTCTACCTTGACTCAAACACAGTTAGGCCACATCTATAAATACTCTATTGATGTAAGAGTTTCAATATAGAGTGAGAGATATATATATAGATCAATACTCTCAATACGTCTTGTGACAATTAGACTACTTAGCCTTTTGTAAGAATTAGTGATATTGGAGTTTCGTCTCCATCGTTATAATCTTCTCTTCCTCTTCTCATCAATACAATATCCTTTGGATCATCTTCGACATATATATCTCTAGTGTGCTATATTTTCTTCTTTTATGTTCTTCTTCTATATCGTGAATTGTGGTGAACATCGATATTTTGCGCTACAAGTGGTATCAGAACTTGGTTCAACATGTCTATTACGAAGTTCGACATAGAGAAATTCAATGAAAAGCAAGAATTTCCTATTTTGCAAGCAAGAGTTTGTGTAATTCTTACTCAATAAGGATTGAGAAACACATTGGAGAACGTCAAGCCTGAAGATGTCGCCGAAAGTGTCTGGAAAAATCAGAATGCTAATTCACATAGCACAATCATCCTCAGTCTCACCGATGAGATACTCTATCCGTTTCTTGATGAAACATCACCTTCAGAGTTATGAAAAAAGCTAGAAAAATAATATATGAGTAAGTCTATCTCAAATAGAATTTACTTAAAGCAGAAGCTCTTCAATTTTTGAATAAGAGAATGTACGAATATAGTTGATCATCTTAATGCTTTCAATAAACTAGTTTCTCAATTGTTAAGCATTGATGTTAAAATTGAAGATGAAAATAAGGTAATTATTTTATTATCGTCTTTATCTCCTTCTCTTGAGAATATAAAAACTACTCTCATATATGGGAAGGATTTGAAATTTGACAAGATTTCTACTGCCCTTCTATCTAATAAATATTTGAAAAAGACTGGAGAGAATGTGTCACACTCAGAAGTATTAATTGTCAAAGGTCGTACCAAAGAAAGATCAAAGACAGGTCGTTCTAGATCCAAATCCAAAGAAATAAACTATAGATATTATAAGAAGATAAGAAATACAATTAAAGAGTATTGGAAGCTCAAAGTAAAGAAAGAAAGAGAATTTCAATGTAAAGAGCAAGCTAAAGAACAAGTGTCAGTTGTTGAAGGGAGTTCTGATTATGATTTTGGTAATATTCTCTCTATTAGTTCTAATTTTGATCATTACCATGATATTTGACTTCTTGATTCTGGTTGTTCTTACCACATGTGTACTAATAAGGATTGGTTTTAAGATTACAAGTCCTACGATAGTGGTTTAGTTTTAATGGGTAATAACAATCCATACAAAACTGTTGAAATTGGAACAATCAAAATTAAGATGTTTGATAATATTATTAGAACTCTTACTAATGTTAGACATGTTCCTGATTTAAAAAAAAATTTGATCTCTTTGGGTGATTTGGATTCTGTTGGTTATAAGTATTATGCTGAAGGGAGTTCTTAAGGTTGCTAAAGACTCATTGATAGTGATGAAGGGCCTAAAGCATGAAAATTTGTATGAGTTAGTAAGAAAAACCGTGAAGGTGGAGCATATAGTTCCTTCAAAAGAAGATATTTAGGGTATGTCCAACTCTCAAGAAAATTATAAGAATCAAATTTTTGAGAAGACTCCGTTTCAAAGATCTCAAAGAAACATAAAGTCATCTGAAAAGTATGGTTTTGAAGACATGACACCTTTTGCTTTAGTTACTGATAATGGTGATCCTTCTTCGTATAAAGAAGCAGTGCAAGATAAGAATTCTTCACAGTGGCAAGCTGCTATGAATGAAAAGATAGATTCCATTTAAAAGAACTATATTTAAAATCTGGTGAAATTACCATAATGTAATGACAAAGACATCTATTGAAGATTTAAATTCAAAGAATAAGATGATTCGAGCCAAGATGGAGATTGTTGGCTTAATTGTGTCTCGAATCCGGATTTTCCGGAGAGTCTTAATTATATTAGAAAGTAATTTAGTGGGGTTAATCCTTATCTGAATTTATCTTCTAATAGCAGACTTAAATTAGTAGAAGTCTTATTTGAGTCAGTCTTCTACCTTAACTCAAACACAGTTAGGTCATATTTATAAATACTCTATTGATGTAAGGATTTTAATATAGAGTAAGAGAGATATATATAGATCAATACTCTCAATACATCTTGTGACGATTAGGTTACTTAGTTTTTTGTTAAAGTTGGTGATATTGGAGTTTCGTCTCCATCGTTGTAATCTTCTCTTCCTTTTCTCATCAATACAATATCCTCTGGATCGTATTCGACATATATATCTCTTGTGTGCTATATTTTTTTTTTTATACTCTTCTTCTATATCGTGAATTATGGTGGACATCGATATTTTGCGCTACACCACTTGCTGCTCCTCCAGCTCCGTAGCCCTGCTCCGCAGCCATTGCATCTACTGTTGTTGTTGCTGCTTGCGGCCCCTGCTGCCATCCCCATCAGCTCTGTTCTCAGCTGCTGCATTGAGAGGTCGATGCGGATGAAGCGGATGACTAGCGACAGTGACGATTTTGATGACCTCGAATGCAAAATGGACAGCCTCCTTAGCCTCTTTGAGCCTAAGATTCCTCCAGCCTGGATGCCTTCAGTCTCCAATGTTTCTTTCCTTCTTTGATAATGTTCTCAGAATATTTGTCACCGTTTGAGTCAAATTAAACTGGAGTAGTTTTTTACAAACCAATTGAAAATTACTGGAGTCATATGTAACAATGAAAAAGATAAATGGTTGTATGCAATTTCAACAGCTTAAAAGGAGCTAAGATGATGATCGCATGCATATGCAATTAACCCAAAATTAAAATATATTTGCATAAATAAAGAGTAAAGTGATGATCACATGAATACTACCAATCAAAAGCGGTTCTAAGATAATAGAAATTCTTACCAGATGAATAGAGAGGAAAACGATCATCATACTTGCTAAAGTGTTAACCACAATCCAAACTGCCACCAGAAGAAAGAAATTTTTTTTTTGAAATAATACTTATCTTATCTACAGTTTTCAGTCCTATGAATCTTAACCATAATGTTTAGAAATAATTTTTATTCTGAACTACATGGTACAGAAAGTTCACTGGCTCTATAACCAAATTTTTCTTCTATTCAGATATGTGTGACATAAAACTACAACCGAGAAAGAGGGTCCACTCTCACAGCTTAGACAGCCTTTCAGAAGAAAACTTAACATGGCTATTTTTATCCAAATAGATCTGGTCTATGAGCGACATCTAAAAACTTACAAACCCTTTCTCTTTCAAGCTTGCAATCTTTTCCTCGAGGCTCGTTTGGAGAAGAATGTAATCCAATCATAAACTCAATCTTTTCCTTTGAAACCTGACATGTCGGGACAAACGGCTTGTCATCTGCATACCTGGAAGAATGAAGCACAAAAGAATCAGACATTAGCTCCAAAGGAGAATTATATTGGACTAATAAGCTCGTAATCCGCACAGTTAATTAAGCGAACGAGTAGAGTAAATTAGAACTTCATTGCTAAGAGGAATAAAAGACTTATGTTGAAAAGGCAGTTTTTTTCCTGCAGCTGAACAATAATTTTCGCTTAGAAGATCCTTTACATATTTAATCAGCAAAATGGGGGGTAACCAAAGTAGATGGTAAGAAACATGTATAGTCTATCTAAAAAATAACTAATAGAAATCCACTAGACTATTAAATTCTTCAAAGGAACCAAAAGTGAAACAACACTTGAGCCTTTTTTTCTTACATCAAATCCTTCTCTTCAAACTAGTTTTAGATACAAAACAAACACTTGGGAGGAAGTTGAAGAGCAGGATATAGTCCTTGTATAATCTTCACAAGTTCAGAACAGTGAGCTACCCTTTCAACCATACAATACCGTCCATTGGCCGACGAGACCTCAAATGAAAGAATATGGACTAATGCAACATCTTTTACATTTACCCATCCAAAGGTTGCATTAGGGAAAGTAGATGCTCCTGCAGAAAAAGTGTATTCACATTCTAGTTTCATCTACAAGAAACAAAAATATGTTAAAAGAAAAATTCCCCAATCAAAACTAAGTTCCGGTCAGGTAAACACAAGTGCCACCCTACTTTATGATTAAACTAAAACCAGCCCAAGCGGCATGTTTTGATACAGAAACAAATATCAACTTCCATTTTCTGGAAAGAATTAGCTAGAGTCAAGCTAAACAAAAGACTGCGCAAAATTTAAGCAAATGCACTGTTATCAGTATGAATGAAAACATGACAAAGCTAATGGAAAACATGCTGCTATTGAGATTGAAGAGCAGCATAAAAAGTTCACGTTCTTTAAATCGTTCAGATTTTCTGTTGAGAACTTAGCCGGAAATGATGCCTATCATCAAATTGTCGTCCTGTGAAGTGAGTTACAACTGGAATTGCGTCCTCTTTTACAAAAAAGTACACTAAAAAGCAAAAATCCATGCTCTGACAAAGAAGTTCAACGAACAAAGTTGAATTCAAGATAACGGTGTTCCCCAACGTCGCACACAGTGAACCACATACCATCAATAATGTCCCGCATTGCAGCAGCACTGGTGTTAAGAGTTGGCTACAAAAGAGGAATAATGACCATAGCTGGGTTAATTGCAACCATTTTGATGTTTTGATCCCTTGAAAACTTCCAAGCAGCCTCCTCTGTGATGGTCTTGGACAGCACATACCATAACTAACAGCCAAGCAAGACATTATGAAGATTTTGGAACCTCAATACGAGTGGATTTTTAAGTGCATCGGTATAGGCATTGGGAATTTAGCACAAACAAGCTATCCTTCCAAATTTTAGTATTACTTGCTTGCTAGCATAAACAAGAATTTGTAACTTTTGTTTTAGGATGCAGATAGAAGCTCATGTGAAGGGGTTAATGAGTTGGATCGGACAAGAGCTGAGATGAATTCTACATATTCAGTCTTACATGATTACATCCAACTTGAGCTAGCAACCGCCTAAAAAAATTATTCAGTATCAGCGGAGTCTTTTGCTCATATTCAAGTTCGACCACCTATCTTGTATGCCGAAGTCCCGGTCTTATAGTCAGGGTTAGCCTTGACAACCCTAACCATGCAATGCATGCATGAAAGTCCATAAGCGCAAAACTTTGACTGCTTGCAAAACTCAGCACTTGAAAACCGTGTCTCGTCAACAATGACAACAGGGGTTCTCGCCCTGCCATTGGAGGCAACAGCAGCAATGGATGATGTTAAGACAACCCTTTCGATGGAAATGGTTTAGTGCAAGAAGCCAGAACATTGAGGGTCCTCTTTAACCGCTGGACCAAGTATTTCCACCTGAAATAATCACGCCTTTTGATTAAGTCAAAATTTGTAAACACAGACGCCCACAAACACAACATGAAAGAAACAAATGAAGAACACCAAACGAGTTACTCCCAAATATAGGATACTTGTAGCATAGTATATGATGAAGTTAAAAAATATATATCAGGTCGTGACAAATACACTTGCAGTCTCGTTGTGCTGGTGATATAAATAGGATTTCAAGCAGCAGGAACGGAAGAGCAGAACGACGGCGGGATGGCTTCTGATGATGCCGATCTGTAGTTTGATGAACGGTTCGAATTATGTCGGCTGCTTGTTGCGCGCGTCCTCGCTTACGTAAATCGGCGATTGCAGCAGCCAGGGATAAGAGGATTGCTGTTTCGTTCTGAACAGCCTGGGCATTTTCCTCGAATCATGTCCGTCAAATTGGCCATGAGAATCCCTCGAGATACACGGATTGGGTTATTGGTGTGCATAATGCGTTTGATGAAAATCGCGAGGCAAACCAACGGTTTTGATGGTCAGGATAAAGTCGTTGGTTGTGCTCCGCTGCCCGCATCTACCGGTGCAGTTAGTGAGCTGAGGAAAGCACGCAACGCACGTGACCTTTTGGTGCGGACGCGAGTGGGGAAGTGTCCGCGATTTTCTGCTTTGAGGAAGATCTCATCCGCCCATACTGCCTTGTGATTTGGTAACAACAGAAAATTGCTTCCGTTACTGACGTACAAGATGAAGTCGGTTGGGTCCCACCAGGAATGTCCTTTCCGCGGGAATGGGTCCTATCAACCGGATTCATCGCTACACTCGATACCGCAACGGCTGAATCCTGCGGACCACACTATCAGAAAAAAGGTTCGCACGAGAGACATCAAAATGGGACTCTTGACCCGTAGGTCAATTTGACATGGCCCAAAATTTATATTGTTTAAGTTATATTTGTCATAATTAGGGTTGTGTATTCGGTTAAAATTGAACTGAATTCAACCGAATAAATCAAATCGAAATTTTTGAATTTTTAAAATTTAAAATCGAACTGAACCGAATAGTATAGAAACTGAATCCAAACCGAACCGAACTGATTATAACCAAATTGCAAACTGAATTTTTTGCATGAGTCTGTCTGAATCTGGTCATTTGCATAAGAAAAAAAAAAGTACAGGGTATTCAATAGATACATACCCAATTCAATTGTAACCCAATAGATACTTAATTAGTTAATCTCACATACCACAATAACACAAGCAAGTCACTTCAAGACTTCAAGTCTTCAAGTTGCAGGAGCAGCAGGAGCTGCAGGACAATGTATAGTAACAGAAATCAAAAGGTTGGCAAGCTGCAGAACACTTCAATAATTCAACTTTATGTAGTAAGACACTTCAAGACTTCAAGTCTTTAATAATTCAACACTTCAACTTCATACTTGCAAGAGCAGCAGGACAATGTATAGTAGCAGTCTAGCAGAAGCTGGTAACCTGCAAAACACTTCAACAGTTCAACTTCATGTAGCAAGACACTTCAAGACTTCCAAGTCCCAAGTCTTCAACAGTTCAACACTTCAACTTCATACTTGCAGGAGCAGGCTAGCAGCAGGACAATGTATAGTAGCAGAAGTTAGCAAACTGCAGAACACTTCAACAGTTCAACTTCATGCTTGCTGAGTTGCAGGACAATGTATAGTAGCATGACAATAACTCAGTATCAGCAAGCTGCAAGACAATAACTGTGATTATGTGGTTCAGAATAAATATGATCAATTCAGTAATCAGTTAGTCTTTGAACTTTGAAGGATTATATCAGGTCCATTAAGAAAAGTTTGAGAAATCTCCTATAGTCTCGTGTACAGAAGTAACAGAATAGAAGTAACAAAACCCTAATATATATGCAAAATTACATGAAAGATAAAAAATCAGAAATCAGAAGTTTCAAGTAGTATAACATTACTAGGGTGAAGACAAAGAAGGAGACAATGGTCCAATCAGTCACTTACCCACATGTGAGCATAGCATATGGCAATGAGCCAATGATTAAACATCTTCATCACCTTAAACACCAAAAAAAAAAAAAAAAGAACAAAAAACTTATGAAAAATTCAACAAAAATCATTAAAAAAATCACAAAACAATTCCAAGAGGGTCATACCGTCATATTCGTCTTTGATCCATTGTCAAAACCCAACATCCCTCTCTGGCTCTCCCCATGCACAAATGGTAGGTAGTGGTTGCCTTCACAGGCCATCCAAACAACAATACCATTGCTACAAAGCGAAGAGGACGAAGCCAGAGTAGGGGACCATAGTCCAATCAGGAAGATTAATATGGAACACCTCGGCATCAAAATCACCAAAGACAAAAAATAAAATAAAGCTTACAAAAATCAAAAAAATATAAAAAAAACCTCAAATAAAAGGAAAAATTCAAGAGACTAGGATTTGGCTTTGATGCATCAAAAACGAAGATGCCTCCTCTCAGGCATCAACCCACTCCTATAAAATAATAGTTAGATACATACCTATTCTTGGATAGTTGGATACATGCATGATGCATCTAAATAGACTAAATTCACTTTTTCTGTTGGATTATACTGTTGGATCTAAAAAAGATAGTAAAATATTATCACAATAAAAGAAATTAAGAAAATATCAGGTAGCTGGGTAATGAACTAAGGACTGTAAGATCATAACTTCACACATGCACTGATACTGCAATGCACATGAATGATAAGGAGCCACATTGAAAGGCTATGAGCCTATGAAGATACAAATTAAGTTAATATTCAGTAAAAAGAAGATATAAAAATGAATCTGCAAGAGATGACCATAAAAAGTTAGAAACATGAAAAGAAATGCATAAAAAATAAGTAAGCATATTCAAACCTTAAATACTTTATAGAGTCTCAAAACATCAAAAGATGACTTCTCAAAATTCAATGGTTGTGACATCCAATTTCATTATTGTCAACTCTGAAATAAAAAACCCATTCAATGATTATTTGATCATAATAAAAAAATATACAATCTAATAATAAAAATATTAGTAATGCAAATCTTATCCTCTTGAATCTTTTCAAGTTCTTCCAAACTTTTCTCAACATTAATTTTTGTTTTTGATTTTTGAATCCAATCTTGAGTGCAAAGGAGAGCTTGTACTAGTGTAGGAGTCAAAGAGCTACGAAAATGATCAAGTATGCGCCCTCCTGCGCTAAAAGCTAATTCAAAGACCACTGTAGAGATAGGTATAGCTAATATATCACGAGTCATATGTGACAGAATATGAAATCTGCAACTATTTACTTTTCAGAAGCCCAAAATATCAAAGTTTGGCTCATTTTTTTCAAGATCCTCTGACAAATACTTGTCTAACTTAAATTTTATTTCGTCACCCATGAAGCTTTTTTTATGCTCAGCAAATAGACTACTTAAGATGTACTTTTCTGATTGCATTGGCAGATTTGATCTTTCACCATTTTGCATTCCTCCCGGCTGTAGCCGCATCCTGTATTCTTTGAACAAATCATATATAACTTCATGTATTTTTCTTCTCATCATGACACCTTTTTCACCTTCATACATTTTTTTCAACTCCAAACTCAACATATTCTAACTTGCGTCTTGGATCAAAGACGAAAGGAACAAAAAAAAAAACATATTAATCATCTCTGGCTCACCCCAATACTAGTCATATTTTTCTTTCATCAGTTATATCTTGGACTTTTGTATTACTGCTGACTTTCCACATATTCAGAAAAAGGTTAACTTGACAAATTTCATCAAAAAATAAATTACTTGTAACATACATAGAACCAGAATCTTGAAGAGTCAACTCATATAAATGCTCTAAGAATGTAATAAGGCACATAACATTTTGCCAAACAAAAGACAGAGGAGTTTCATCTTCATTATTAAGCTCATTGCAGAAATTACTATCTTTCTCTTCAAATATTTCAAAAGTCCTCTCAAAAATTTGAGCCGCTTCAAACATCATATAGGTGGAATTCCACCTTGTGGATACATCCAAACAAAGATATTTTTTGCTTTCAATTTTTTTAACTTCCACACATTCTTTGAACCTCTGTCATCTTACTGGAAAATATCTCACATATTTAATTGCAGATCTAACTCGAGCAATGGAATCTGTCATCTCTTTCAAACCATTTTTCACCACAAAATTAATGATATGTGTTATGTATTATATATGAATAAATTTTTCTTATGCCAAACAAGTGCTCCAATTCAGAAAAAAAAAAAAAAGTTGCACAAGAGACATATCAAAACGGGACTCTGACCCATAGGTCAATTTGACATGACCCAAAATTTTATTATTTAAGTTATATCTGCCATAGCTCATATTTCAAATCAGATTTAGCGCTTCCCATGTGACTTGTATGCCAAGCAGCTAACAGATTATCCCAATTTATTATTAAATTTTTTTAACCTAAAATTAAATCCTAGTCTTTAAAAGAAAATTTAAAAAATTAATTACTAACTTATAATTTATTACTAATTATTATAATATATATATTTATTAAAAAAAATTTAATAACAAGTTAGACACAACACGTCTCAAGTACGTGGATTGTGGACTATGCTTGACTTATTTTTTTGCACGGATCGTACTGAATACCGTGGCCGTGTCAAATACGATTCAAAATAATTTCGGCGGTCAGATAAAATGGGTCGGGCCGTGCCCGTTTCACAAGATGAAATCGGTCGGGTCCCACCAGCAAAGCCCTTTCCACGGGCCCCACCCTCAATCACCCAACTCGTACGTCGCTATCCTAAAATCCGGTTCCGTCCATCAACCGACTAAAATGTCTACGTAACCCGCCATTCTTGGCTTGCGTGACGGATCACCTACGTTCCCTTTGTACAAGAACCACCTTCCAACTGGGTTACTTAACGCCACGTGGAACTTCAGATTATAAACAAATCATATCTCCAAGATCAGCCGTTGCTTCAGAGTCCCGACATTTCGGGCGACCCTTCTGCTCGACCTTTTCTCGGCTTTTTCAGGCCCCGGAACCTACCCCGGAGGCCCGAAAGGAAAGGAGTCCAGAAGCCCTCGGAGATCATTGGAGCCAATGGCCATGGATTCCGCCGCAAGCCGGCGCCTGAGAGCCATCTCCGGCCACGTCCTCGACCCCATTGATCGCCACAGCACCGTCCAGCTCCTGACCAACGCCACCGCCGGAGAGTTCGTTGCCGGTAACCGCTCTTTCTTGTAGTTTAAGGGCTTAGATTTTAGGGCTTTGTGCATTTTTCCGGGGGCTTTCGATCGAATGGCGTAGTCCAAGATCTCTTTCGCTTTTTATAGGAATGGCATTAATGTATCAGTTTCGCCTTTTTTTTTATGTCTGGAATAACATGAAAGCAAAATATGGCAAATGAGGAGTTTTTGTTTAGTTTTAACAGACTTAAGATGCGGATTGAACGAAATTCATTTATAAAATGTTGAGTTTGAGGGTTAATACAATTATTTTTGGAAATAGTTGTTTTCAACTCTAGATCAGTGTATTCATTGGCAAAGATTCGATTTTTGGTCAAAACATCAGTATAAAAGCAGATTCCTTGATGGAATCTTTCACGTCTTGTGCGGCTGCAATGACCCGTATCTCATATTTTAGGCTTTAACCTAGTATCATTTACACGAAATTGCATTCTTAGGCTACATCTGCACGCATTTGTAAGTGTGAATTCTGAGGCTTTGCATGCATACATGCGTTAATTGGCATCGCTGTCCTCTAACTGTACCCACTTTTAAATCCAATTGCTGCAGTTGTTGAGCATTTTGCTTTAGATTTTGACATGGACCAAGAATCCTGGCTTTACACCTTATTCCTTGAGTTTAGTTTTGAGTCCTAGGCCAGGCTTCCTTTCTTCGGCCACTACTACAAGCAGCAGCTCTAGTGAAGAGCATAATAGGGTTTTTTGTGTTATATTGTGGATAGTCATGACTGCAATGTTGACTGTGATGAGGCAGATGGCCTGTCAGCTTAGTCAATTTATGTGGCTCCTTCTTACTGGCTTTCTCTACAGTGATATAGTACAGTCGTTGGAATAATGCCTTGTCAATCATCTGGCTTTTGATTTTTGCTGTACATTTCACCTAAAAATGTCTATTTGTTTTGTCCTATGCAGGAAAGGGCTATAGTGTTGTTCTTCCTGAAAAATTGCATACTGGAAGATGGAATGTATATAGGTATGGCATGTACTAATTTGATTGCTTCTCTGAAGATCATCTAATTAACTGTTGTTTGGTATTGGCAGATCGGCACGATCTCCTCTGAAGCTTCTAGATAGATATCCAGAACTTCCAGATATCCAAACCCTTCATGACAATTTTGTGTAAGCATTTGTCTTTTAGTAGAATGCTAATCTTTGATCCAGAAATTCTTGGTAATATTGATCCAAAAATTTTAATTGTGTGGTCTAATGAGTGCACGCCCTAGGCTACTTCTTTTCCTGGAGGCATGAGTTCACTTTGCAGTTTCATTGTTTGGTTTAATGATGGTTTTGCTCTGACACTATGGAATCAGGAATTCTGTTGACACTTTCAGAGACTACAAGTATTTAGGTACAAGAGTTCGTCCAGATGGAACTGTTGGAGGGTAAGGCTTTTCTGTTTTTGTGATCTTGTTATTCCAATTTGATGGTTAATTGTTCTGCATTTTGTATCCTGATTCTCTTGATGCCCTTTTCCTATTTTGTGACTTGATTCTCTTGATCCCCTATTGAAGATATAAATGGATGACCTATGGAGAAGCGAGCAAATCTAGGACTGCAATTGGGTCTGGCCTTGTATATTATGGAATACCAAAAGTAAGTCATATATACTTCATGATCCGACCTCTTTTTTGTGTGCCTTGCTACTTAAAATGCATGCAACAATTGCACTTTTGGTTTCCTAATCCACATCTATAAACATCAGAAGATAAACTGTTGCTAAGCAAGGCTCCATTCATTCCTTTCTTCTTTTCTATAATAAACTCACTGGTTTTTCTCTTCTGATGGGCAGGGTGCATGTGTTGGATTATATTTCATTAACAGGCCAGAGTGGATTATTGCAGACCATGCTTGCTCTGCATACTCATATATATCCATACCCTTATATGATACTCTTGGTATGCTTTCTTTTATGAGCACAGGACCAAAAATACTGATAAGTCACTAAGTAATATTCCCCTGATAATTTTGCAGGGCCAGATGCTGTAAACTATATTGTAAATCATTCTAATATACAGGCTATCTTCTGTGTGCCACAGACACTAAGCACAGTGAGCTTCATTCTCTAATTCCTCTTTATGCCATTCTAGTCGATAAATCTGGTTAATGGCTCTTAGAATTTAATTAGTTTTAATTGATGATCTTGAAGGGCTTTCTTATTCTATCACTTGTCATTAGTTGGTGCAAAAAGCAACAAATTTTTATTTCCGGATTTCGATTACTGTGGTCTTGCTGTCATACTTTCTAGCTGTAGAAACAGTCTATCTATATGCAGGGGTTGGGGTATGGGTATCTGACAGTCATTTGACCCTGCTTTGAAGGTAGTATCCTATGTTACCCTGTCATTCAAGAAACTGGTCTGTGCAATTTGGTGAAGTCTATTCGAAACTTGGAGTCTAATTGAGCACATCAAGAAAGACTAGATCAGGGTTTGAATAATCTGTTATATCAGTTCTTTGAAATTATGGAGTTCCCATGTTGGTCATCAAGTCAGAAAGTCCGAAAGATAAAGATTCAAGGAAAAATGGCCAAACTAGGCTACTTGTGAAGTTATTCAGTAATTCTTAAGTAATAAAATTTGCCAAGGATTTTTTGAATGGCTCAATATTTGGTAAGCTAGCCTTACTGTCTGCACATTATTTTCTGCTATCTTTTTTTAAACTTTTTAAGTATAAATTCTAGATTTAACATTTATCTTCCTAGCCCATTTTGGCAAGACAGGTTAGTTTCTGATGTATGATACTGTTGGCCAATATTCTATATCTCTGGCTGCAAGTGCTAAAGCCTATTTCCTATTATGATGCAGTAATTGTTACTTTTATTAATTTTCCTTTCAGTTGGTGCTTTTGGACTGACATTCTCTTCTCTTCACCATCTTATGTCAACTCACCTTGTTTTCTGCAGCTATTAAGCTCCATATCACAATTACCCACTGTTCGCCTGATAGTGGTAATAATTATAATTTCTGATTCATGGTAACTGATGCCTATGAATGCTGAGCATCGGTCTCCATGTTTGATAAATCATAATTAAATGTTCTTTTTTTTTTGTGACAGGTGGTAGGAGGAGATGACAAAAACATGCCATCACCCCCTTCAACATCTGGCATAGAGATTGTATCTTATTCAAGGCTACATGAAGAGGTGTTCTTTTAGTGTATACGCATAATGGTCATAGCTCTTGATGCTTAATGAGAAATAATGAGAAAATAGATTTTATCCCAATCTACTGTTGATTCCAAAAACTTGCTTCCATTTCTATCTTAGGGACAAAGTAACCTCCAGCCATTTTGCCCTCCAAAACCAGAAGATGTTTCCACAATCTGCTATACCAGTGGGACCACTGGGACACCTAAGGTGTTATTCTTAGCATTGTTCCTTTGCATGTTTTGATCTTTTGAGAGATGTTTTCTTTTTCTTGGTTAGGTTTTTTCACTCTTACTTTTTATATATATTGAAGATGAAGCTTTGTTCTTCAGGGTGCAGTATTGACCCATGGGAATCTGATAGCAAATGCTGCTGGTTCTTGCGTGACCTTAAAATTCTATCCCTCAGACATGTAATCTCTTATTTTTATTGGTTTTTCAATCAGGTATGATGTATCATACAAGTTCTAAGATAACTTTTTGTTGCTTTTGGCAGTTATATATCATATCTTCCTCTGGCACACATTTATGAGAGAGCCTACCAGGTTGCAATGGCACATTTTGGAGTTGCTGTTGGTTTTTATCAGGGGGTATGAGTGATGATTCCAAACTAAGCATATATTATTCTTTTATATAAGTGTCAACACATATGATCTGAGTGGAGGTCAAGAAGTGGCTCTCCATATTTTTTGACTTAGTTTAATACAAATTAAATATTAATAGATTGCTCATGCTTTCTTCTCTTTTTATACTTGTTAGAGGTATTTGAGTCTAGATTGAGTTTTGAATGCAAACTACATATTCTCTTGTGGATCATAAGTTTTCTCTCTCTGAAGTTCTTTTAGTAATCCACTCCCTCCTAATGATTGCTGTTGTTTACCTGAGTTTTGCACAAACATGACACATGCTCAAAGAGTGCCACACTGCAGACACCTTTAAGACCAATAGTCTCATCACTGTTTACCTAATTAAGATATACAATATATCATAATCAATTTTGTACGCTTAATTTTCTTCATTTAGAACTACCCATTCTTGATGCTGGTTCTCATTATGCTCATCTTCCATTTTCAGGATAATTTGAAACTGCTTGATGATATGGCAGTTCTTCGACCAACAATATTTTCCAGCGTTCCTCGCCTGTATAATAGAATTTATTCTAGGTATGTAATTAATGTGTGCTTGATTCTCATTATGTAATTATATGTTTATTTTGGTTACTTGCATATGCTATGAACATGGCTATATCTGCAGTATTGTGAATGCTGTAAAGACTTCTGGGGGCTTGAAGGAGAGATTATTTAATGTAGCCTACAATGCCAAGATGCAAGCTATATCAAATGGTTAGCACTGATTGCTTCCTTGTGACACTTGATTGTGCTTTATGAGTGTGATATGCTTAATCAGTAAGATCTTATTTTCTGTGAGTTGCATATCACATTATAAGGTGTCACTTTCTCCTAAAAGCTCAAGACAGACACCCTTTCCACTGCAATCATTAGTACAATTGTGCTATACAAGAAGTTTTTGTATCTTACCATGAAGGTCAATAAGTGTGATATAATTCTACAGAGTAATATTGACATCAGAGTAGTGAATGCTGAAGAATTGACATCAGCATTCTCATCTGTCTTAAATCATTAACCCTGAATTTAACTACCCTTTCCTGAAATGACTCCATGATTATCTCATTTACTGGTTTTTCTTAGTAAATTATATATGTCAACTACCAACACCTACAGAAGTATTTGACGTACTGTATGCTAGGATTTTTTGGCTATTTAATTCTATAGTTGATTTCTAATGACACTATTTTTCTCCACTTTTGGTTTATATGTTAACCAATGAAGTGTTATTGCATATTGGATATGTGGAATTATTTGGGATTCTTAGGTCATTCAATTCTATATAATTGATCTTTTTGTGAAGTTTGCTAACTTTTTATTACTTCAGGCAAGACCCCATCTCCGATATGGGATAAACTAGTATTCAATAAAATCAAGGAAAAACTTGGAGGAAGGGTGCGTTTTATGACTTCAGGTGCCTCTCCATTGTCTCCTGATGTGATGGACTTTTTGAGAGTGTATGTCTGCTTCCCATTTATGCATTATTATATGTTTGCGTCTAGGCACTTTTCTTTAACATATTATTGCGTTTCACTTTTCCCAGCTAACATGCATTAATTTCCTCTCAGTTGCTTTGGTTGTAAAGTTATTGAAGGTTATGGAATGACAGAAACATCTTGTGTTGTTACTACAATGGATGATGGTGATGTTTTGACTGGGCATGTTGGTTCTCCAAGCCCTGCATGTGGTAGGATTATGCACTCTTCTTTTTTTTTTTTTTGCCATTTCAATCAGACATTTTTCAGCAATCTTTGGTTATGCTATAAACCATATGGCCAAACTGTTGCTTCTAGATTATGTGGAGGAATAATAGATCTTTTAAGCTCAGTTTGTCATATCCAATGGTTTTTAGGCATGACCACTGATTATTTTGTCCTCCATCGTTGACCTGGCTGGGGCTTTCTTAGGTGTATTAAACTTTTTGTAATATGTGCTGTATGACTGTTCATTATGTGCCTGATAAAAATGTGAGATTCTAGCATATTAAGATTCAACTGCAAATATGCTAGTCTATATGTGACAAGGGTTCCTTATCTTCTAACTCAAATGGTCCTGCTTGGAGAAGAGCTATTTCTAGAAAAAGGAGTGACTAAGATCTCATTATGAAATCATTATGCTTGAATTTAGAACTAATATTTCCTGATATAGTTATTGGGATCATGGGTCTTAATCTACCCCTTGTTCATTACCCGAATAAACTCTTAAAGATTGTTGCCTTTGCAATATTTACTGGAGATACATGGTCAGGATGGTTCATGGTGCTTACCCCATTGTCATTATGCTGTTATATATTTGATGACATCACGTGACACTTACTGTTTTAGTTGAGGCAAGTGTGATCCCAGATCTTGAATTTTGAAGTGATAGATTCCCTTAAGCCGTACACAGTTAGTCTTATATGCCCTTCTACTTGGTATAATAGTGATTCGGGCAGAGAAATGAATAGCATTTCTTGGCAGTTTTTTTTTAAAAAAAAAAAATCGATTGAGATACTCTTTGTTTGGTATTGGCCAGTCTCATACTCTGTAAAATTTTATAGTGCTTGGAACGAAATGAATGCAAAAATTTCAAAACTTCAATGGGTATTATTTCTTGGTTTCATTTGTGCTCATATCTCTCTTAATTTCCGCTTTCTGTCTTTTACCACAACCATTATATATGTTGCTTATGTGTACCTTTATCTTGTATCACAATCTGTTTTCTTTGGACCTCTCAAAAATTACTGCATTGACTGCAATCTGCATGATTTCTATTTATAGAGCATTTTCTTATGCTATTTTGAATATCTGGGAGGTATAATTGTTGTTTTATTATTTCCTCAGAAGTCAAGCTTGTTGATGTTTCTGAAATGAATTACACATCAGACGACCAACCTTATCCTCGTGGAGAAATTTGTGTCAGGGGTCCTACAGTTTTTCAAGGCTATTACAAAGATGATATCCAGACGTAATCATATATTTCATTATAAGATCTCACTTTTTCATTTTAAGCACTATCTGGGCCTGTATGATTAAAAAACAACATGGACAGGAAAGAAGTCCTTGATGAGGATGGATGGCTTCACACTGGTGACATAGGGTTGTGGTTACCTGGAGGACGCCTTAAGATAATTGATAGGTATTATCAATTTTTGGGGTTTGTCTTCTTATATTATTGGCTGAAATCATTACTGATGTGTCATTTTATCTTGAGATAGTGTTGCTTGAGGACTTCTTTACTGGTGAAAAGGTTTCCTTTAGATTCAGACTTACCGTGCATGTCTACAAATTAAATGTCTTGGGAAAAAGCAACACATTGATCATATAAAGATCAGAGTTTCAGTTTAATAACTGAAGATTACAGTACCAGATGCCACTGTAATACCATTTCACTCAGACTGTAGCTCATGTCCGAAAATGATTTGGAAATCATGCATGTAGTTCTGAATTTGCATGTTTGATTTTGCTTTGAAGTACGCTTGTTGCATATATTACCTCGGCAGATGCATACATTTTTTGAACTTACATGCTTGTGGGTTTGTCTTTGTGATGTGTGTGCATCATACCTGCTTTTAAAATGTGTAATAGGAAGAAGAACATCTTTAAACTGGCTCAAGGAGAGTATATAGCTCCAGAGAAGATTGAGAATGTATATGCCAAGTGCAAGTTTGTTTCTCAGTGTTTTGTATATGGTGAGTGTTGATTTTTCATTTTATGGTTATTATTATTTTTCTGACTGTTATGTATGTGAAATCTAATTCATGGATATATTTGGGCAGGTGATAGCTTCAATTCATGTTTAGTAACAGTTGTTGTAGTTGACCAAGATATATTAAAGGCTTGGGCTTCAGCTGTGGGAATCAAGGTGCCTATCTATTTACCATGCCCAACTTCTTTTCTCAAGATCCATGCTTTCTTTTTGAAATTTGCTATGTTAAAATATTTCAATTTATAAAATTGCCATATTTCTCAGTTTCACAAATACACTCTCTACCGAAGAATGATGGATGTCATAGAAGCAAGCCTCTCGAAAAATAAAATATATTAACAGCATAGCTGAACCACCACTGCTGCCATTTCATGCAAATAATTTTGGAAAGTAATTTTTCTGGTGTCCAAATGTGTTTTGCAGTATGGAGATCTAGAACAGCTTTGCGGTGATCCCAGAGCTAGGGCTGCTGTACTTGCAGATATGGATAATGCAGGGAAGGAAGCTCAGGTAACTCCCCATGCATTCTCCAGTCTCTAACATGTGTGCTTCAGTTTTTGACTTAATACTCCTTTTCATCAGCTGAGAGGTTTTGAATTTGCAAAAGCCGTTACTTTAGTGCTAGAACCATTTACTCTGGAAAATGGCCTTCTCACTCCAACATTTAAGGCAAGCAACATACCCTCATTTTCCTACTGAAATTGCTATCGCTCAAATCTGAGTATTGTTTGGACATATGCAACTTTTCAGATTAAGAGGCCTCAAGCAAAGGCATACTTCATCAAGGAAATCGAGAACATGTATGCAGAGCTATCAACAGCTGATCCATTATCACAGAAGCCATTATGATTTGCGTCAAAATGCTGGCGTATGGCATGGTTGGTGATAGAAATAAAGACATGATCATTTCTTACTCAAATCAGACACTAGAAATTTGGAGGTATAGGTCTTTGAAAATCTTCTGATCATCACAGAGGTTGTAACCTCATTTATGATCATAATGCAAATCTCTGCCCACGGTACAGCATATGGTCGGTGTGCTGTTACTTGAGGTCCAATTGAATAACCTCTGCTTGTGTTTCATGGTCAGAAATCAGAATTTTTAGTCAATATTGGATAATTTATTATCAGGGAAATTATAGCAAAATATTTGCCAACTGAGCGTCTGAAAAATGATCTCAGGAGTTCCTCCTTAAATTACACTCCGTGCATTTCCTTTTTATAGTAATGTAATTTGGTGTCAATAAAACAACTGTTTGGCTAGTTAATTTCCACTTTAGAAATGATAAGCTTGTCATTATTTTGGAAACAAACGATAACCAAATATTCATCCACCCAATGGAATGAAACAAGTAATAAACCCCTGATGAGGAAAAGCATAATGCTTCTTTTTTATTGTGCTCAAGGCAAAAAACAATAGCATTAGAAGAACCTTGTTATTTGGTTTAAAATGAATATTGCAACATATATGAATTGAAAAAAAAAAAAAGAAAATACAGCAATCACTCACTGACCCCCCACATTTTACAATGAGAACCGTGATAAATGTTTGAATGCCTTCCATTTCCATCATTGGAGCCCTAAACTTCCTTGAAATTTACAGTGATCATACCAGTTCCATCAGGAGGGGATCCCCTGTAGCCATCACTCTAATCAGTTTTATGAAATCAGACTCATTTCGCACATTCACTGGGTACACAGCTGGAGCTTGAGCTGTGTAATAGCTTAATAAAGTACCATTGGCTGATATGTCTTTCTTGTAAACAGTAGATGCCAATGCACTGGAGTCAAAATTTTGCAGTGAATCCATCGCCATGAAAAACAAGGGCACTGCAACCTTGTGATGGATTTCTAGATTACTAACATGTCCCACAAGATCCAAAAAGTCGCTGACAAATTGCTGGGGAATGTAGAATATTTCGCTGTCACACATGGTGAGAGTACCTTCTCGCACATTTTCTTTGTAACTGACTTGAAAATTGACAGGGAGATCACCGACCACCTGTTTCACCATTTCAGCTTGCTTAACAATCCATTCGCTGCTATTCCCATCAATGGCCACAGTAACCCAGGAATCGGGAACCTGAAATATAAAAGAAAACCAATGATAAATATAACTCAAAAATGAATTTTGGACAATAACATGGCAATCTGTGTTAGTAATGTGCTTGAAAGGTCCATACCTTGTTTGTGATCCACAGCTTGTTCTTGTCAGCATGCAAGAGGTTCCAATAATTAAGAACCATATCATCCTGAAGGAATACAAATCCTTCTGCACCAGTATATCTCTTGAACAAATTGGGCAGGTATCTGTTACATCAAGGAGACTAATCATAAGAAGAAAGAAAAACCAAATGACAAAATACTACATGTTTCTGATGATTGATTTTCTTTTGAGAGAGATAAAAGCAACATGATGATTGAATTCATTAGTGTTATTGCACAGGAAGTGCCAGAAAAATGTGTGGAAAGAGCAACTAAAAAGCATCTACTCAAATTTAGCTGTATTGACTTCTTAGACTTATCTCCTTTTAAATTTTTGCCATTACATTAACAGTTTTCTCACTCTCAATTCAGAAGCTTACTTGCATAGCAGCAATGAATTCCCTTATGTACTCACAGCAAGTATATACAAGCATTCTGCATCTAGTCTATTCACCCTGTTAGAATATCTAATTAAGTGTAGTCACATGTCCCTACAGGAAAAAGAGCTGAAAAAAGGTAATATAATCATGCAGCTGGGCTATGCTCAATTTATTCTCATAACTCCAAGAGCATAAGCTTCCATATTTGTCAGTTCACATTCCTTATCAGTCTTAAGAAGACAAAAATACAAATGGCAGCATCAATGTAGATCCATAATTGAGCATCTTTTGCCTGCTTCATTGAAGTTCCACTATCATGTAGTATTCCATTGTTAAATTCTCAAGTAACCGAATTCAAACTTCCTATGATACGGCTGCATAATCACACTGACCAATAAATAATGACCCATAAGCTCAATCAGCATCTATAAATCCACCTATACTAGTAACTAGCTAGATCCAGGCCTATATTACCCCAAAACTTCAAAAGATGCCGACCATATGTCTCATCCAACACAACAGAATACCTACAAATGGAGCAAGCTAGGGGATAAAATGCTCAGGCTGGTTCACACAGCCATCACAACTTGCATAGCAACATTTTTAGTCAGACATGGAAGGAGAATGAATCTAATGGCAAATTCTACATTTAACTAGTTAATTATTATCTCTTTAGTTAAAAAATATAAAGGGGTCATTGGAAAATAATTGGCCACTTCCAAGTATTATTGCCTATTCTATGCTTCAAGTTTCCAAAGCACAGTCTCTAACTAAAGCCACTGGGTACATCTCCTCCTGTCATCGTATCTAGGTAATAATTACCAATCTGTTTTTCATCCCATCTGCAATATTATAGCTTTCCGTTTCAAGTATTTTCTTCTTCTGACTCTAAAGACTTCTTCGCAATATAGAGATTCCCTTCCTATTTAATTTTGCATGAGTAGAACGAGGGAATTTTGCCGATCAAATGATTATCTAAGCACAAACTATGATTCTGCCAAAGTAACATTACTTAGTGAATAATGAGATGAGATAGGAAATATTTGATCAAATAGATACTCACTTGTAAGCCTGCCACTGCTGACCATGTTCCACAGCCAGATCTGTATTGTTCTGCTCCGACAAAATGATGACCGTCTTGAAAATCCGACCGTAAAGCAATCTCCACTCCAATGCAGTCCGTTCCACAGGGACTCTGGAGTACATGATGAGCACAACATTGCCGAAGTTCTTCCTCCACCTTATTAGGTTCCCAATCTCATAAGTCACAGTCCCGCTCTCCTCTACTCCAAGATGCACCGAAGGAAGCTTCTTTGGTATGAATTCCCTCCTATCCCCATGCCCAATAGTTGCCCTAGGACGGTCAAGCTCCAAGGACATCAGCCTTGGCTGCTGGTACCCCACAGCAAGCAAATCCTGGAGCCAATCCGCTGTGAACCTCGCATCCTGCACAGTCCAGAAACCCTCCTCAGCCATTGCATAGCTCAAATCCAGTATCCTCTCAAACAGAGTTGGTTTCCTGGACCTCCACGATATCAAGAACTTAATCAAACGCCCCACATTGACATGAAGATCCTTCTCTTCTGCAAAGGGATAGGCCTCAGACCTATCGATGCGGTGGATCGTCGGCGGGTAGACAGCCACATAGCCGCCAATCTCCCACAAGATCCTCTGCGCCCAGTACCCTCGGATGACGTCTGATGCCATTGAGCTCACCGACACCGGCAGCATCAGCCCCCAGAATGCCTGCGTATGGAACAGCGTATTGAATGAGTTTACCGGCACCATTGTCCCCTGCGGCAGAGCCACCTTGGGCGCATCTCCATCAAATCGGATGTCGAACGCCTCCAATCCCGACGACTTGCGAGTGAAGTAGAACACAGAATCCACATCCGGCAGCCCGTTCGACAGCCCCTGCTGAATGAACTGCCGTCCACCAAAAACCTCCGTGTAGAACTCTTCATGCCCTACTTCCCCGACGTTCTCCAGTGGAAGCCCGCGAGGCCACACAGATCGCTGCCCGAAATGAACGTAGGGGTTCACAACAGTGCGGTTCGGGTTGTCGTGGCTGTACTGGAGGAGGATCTCCGTGGTGCTGCCGGAGAGATCCACGTCGAAGCGCTTGGCGATGTCGTTGTCGAGCCCCTCCGCCCGGTCATCGGCGTCAAAGATCTTCTTCGCGCCGTGCTGGATGGCGAAGAGGTAACCGACGGACTTGCGGACATGGGAGCGGTAGGGGAGATGACCGGTGACGCGGAAGCCGAGCCGCGCCTGGTGATCCAGCGACAGGTAAATCGCGCCCTTGAGCGACCACTCAGGCGGCGTGCGCGCCGTCCCGACGACGAGGAGTTGCCATCCCTTCAGCCGCGCTAGGCGGCGAAGGGCCGGGGATGGATCAGAATCCGGCGCGGAGACGACGATCCAGCGCTCGGATTTGAAGGAGGCGAAGGAATCCGGCAGCAGGGGGATGGCCGGGATTGATGAGAACGCGATCTGGGGGTAGGGGATCCGCTCGGAGGCTGCCGGGGGAGCGTGGGTGCGCTCGAAGCAAAGGAGCGCCGCAGTGTCCGAGATCGAGGGGAGGAAGAAGGCAGCGGCGGCGGTGGCGATGAGGACGAGGGCGAGGAGGATCTTGTAAGTGTTCTCCGAGGCCCAGGTGGCGAAGTCGAGGGATTTGCGAGGGTGCACCACAGGGCTCGACGGCCGCTTCGGCGGCGGCCGGTCCTGTACGAGCATGGTTGCGGCGATCTCCGGCGACGGAGATCGAGGCGGAGTCGAAGTGGAGGTGGGTGGTACCGACAATGGCTTTCTATTTCTTGCAGTTTAAGCTTCGTTTTCGCTCTTCGGTGGGTTTAATGGAGGTCGTTCGTTGAGTAGGACTGCGTAATGCGTATTGTTTAAGGCGGAGGGGGTTTTGGTTTTTAGTGTAGTATCAACTACCACGAAGTAAACGGATCATTGTACCCTCTCGTTTTTGGGAAGAGTTTCAGGAGGAGGCAGGTGACAGGGCGGTGTTCGTTGGTTTGTTAGTGGATGGAGTAGTGGCTGGGGATTCGTTTGGTGGTAGGCTTCGTCTGAGGCTCAAGTGGTTTTTCGGGGCTGAGACTCGGCGGAGATAGAGCAGAATGAGCTGGGATGCGCTGCAGTCGGTCGGGGACTCTGTTTGGATAATTATCTATTGGTAATAGAATAAGAAATTGAATTAATAAATACTGTTTTTATGAAAAACTCCAAAACATTTTCTTATTTCAAAATCACGAGCCTCTAGAAACCACACCTATATTATGAGTGTTACTAAAACCACATTTACAAAGACCTTAACACGACAATGGAGTCAAAAACAGCAAAAATTAGATGACTTAATTCAATTGTATGCAATTAATTTTGTGCCATTAAAAATGGTCGATGATCATCGATTAGAGAATAATAAAAAATAAGGTAGGTGTTTGCAATGGATACAAAAAATAAGGAGTCCCTTTTGCAAAAAAAATATAATTTTTGAATTAGCTGTTTATTAATCATAGATTTATCTGTTTTCTGTATTTTATTATTTCTTCCTCAACCCACCCCCCTTCTTTTCTTTTCTTTAATAAAAAATTCGGATCAAATTTTTTGTTGACCCACCTCTTGTCCCGCGACCAAGTTTCCATCCTTGTCATAACTAAAAAAAAAAAAAAAAAGAAATTTCAGGGACTTAAATAAATAAAATGGAAAAAAAAAATGAAACTGCGTGCACGATAATTCAGGGGCCAAGGACCTATCTATTTTTGGAAAATGAAGGGGTGTAAATAAAAACGCTTGCACGGCAGGTATTGACACGCCACGCGGCGAAGTCCGTTACAGTCTGGAAGCATTCCTCCGACGGAGCATGTTAGCGCTTAGCAGCAACGCCGGAGCAACGAACCACCTTAAGCCCCAAGCTCCTTTTTTAGACGAAGAGTCGCGTTTGAAACGCAAGGAATCGAGGATGAAACCCTCGTCTTTTGGCGCCGCTCCGCAGTAGCTCCGGCCAAAACCCTAGCTTGCCGTTGATCCCGTCACCATCCCCCAAATCCCCGCTATCCAACCTCGAGCTCTCTCCAATGGAGCTCCTCCGCGCGAACCTCTCTAGGGTTCGGATCCCGGAGCCGACCAACCGCGTCTACAAGAACGAGTGCTGCATCTCCTTCGACACCCCGGTAAACCCTAATCCGCAATCCCCATTTCGTTTTTGATTTCCAATCCTCGTTTTTTTCCTTGATGGGTTTCTGGCGTTTTCAGAGATCGGAAGGGGGTTTGTATGTGGATTTGAGCTCGTTTCTGGCGTTCGGGAAGGAATATGTAGAGTGGAACTACGAGAAGACTCGGAACCCGGTGTATTTGCACATCCAACAACGTAGGAAGCCTGTGCCGGAGGACCGGCCGCACAAGAAACCCACTCTCCTTGCCATTGGTATCTTCCTTGATCGATTTGGTTGTGTAGAATTTGATTGTTATGTTTCCATTTGTTGATGCTGTGTTTGACTTGTATATCTTGGTTTTTGGTTTAAATCGATGCAAGCATTATTTGGATCCAGCCTTTTTGGTTTAAATCGATGCAAGCATTATTTGGATCCAGCCTTTGTCCCAACTTTCACCCACATCTTCTTGATGGGTTCTATATTGATAGATCAGGCCATGGTAGCTTGTTTGAACAACCATCATCTAGTTGAGAGAATGCGAGCTTAAAAATACTTGTGTAGGTCATGGGAGAGCAACTTACCTGGTATTGCTCCAGTTATGGCCATTTATTTCAGCTTGAAAAATTTTGAGATAACTGATGTTAATGCCTGGAAATTTTGATATTTCTTGAGATTGGGCTTTGGCAAAAAGATTTGGATTACACAAATGTTTTCATCACATGATATGTTCCAGGTTTTCTCAGCAATAGAATAGCGAATGGAGAAATAGATCATGAAAATATGAAGACCCCCAAAGTTGTTTCGTATTTGTATTGTCAGTCTCAAAGGAAAACATTTTCCATGAAGCTGCATTGTGTCTGACTTGAAAGAAGTGCCTCCTTTGCACTGTGGCAACTGAAATCTGATAGTTTTGATATTTAATGAATTGGAATATCTATTTTTTTGTGATTTACTTAATCTATGCTTGTGTTCTGGAAGATACCTTAGTTGTAAAAATACCCAAATTGAGCATTATATTTGACTTCATTTCTACAAAAGAACAAATAATTTGAATTGACTTTTCAAACTAAGTAACCTGATTCTGGTGAGCATAAGTTGGCATTGCATACTTGCAATTACTAGTCACTGTATGAAAAATCTGGATGGTTAAACAGGTCATGATATCATAGCATTACAAAGGGTCTTCCAAAAAGTTATTGCTAATGTAAGACAGAAAGTAGCTCATAAAACCACCAGCAGTGTCAACTGAATTTCCTTTGTTCCCTAAGTGGGCAACTTCTTTATGCGAATAGAATTTGCTTTGTTAATGTAATTAGAAATATTGAAGTCTCTTAGCTCAAAAAAATGGATATTGAATCCCATTGGTACTGCTGGGATCGGGAAGTGGCTGTATGTTGGGTGTTTCATTAATTTGGCAACCCCTAATTTAGCTTTTCTTCAGTGCTAATGTTGAAGATCTCTGAGAAACATCTCCATCCTTTTGTTGTTTATCTTCAAAAATACAAAATTAATTCATTGCAACTGTGTGGACTTTATGTTCTTATGTGCATGTCGTGCTCCATGCACAGTTTTGCGTAAAGAACTTAATTAAATCTCTATTTCTTTGAGCACCCAACTATGATTGTGTTTCCCTTTGTTGAATTTATGTTTCTTATATTGATGGGTGCCCAATTAGTTCCTTCTTTCCCCCCCTGCCAATAAATATTTGAAATCAACTTATGTGCTTTGCAGGTGTAGAAGGAGGCTTTGATAATCAAGAACCTGAATATGAAGATACCTATAACATTGTCATATTGCCTGATCATATATCACTTCCTTTTCCATCAGTTGAGCTACCAGAGAAGGTAGTGAAAGTCCCTAAAATCCTATTTTAGAGAGGAGTAATTGTTTTCTCTGCACCTCAGTTCGCCTTTGGTTTTACAGGTCAGACTAGCAGTTGATGCTGTTTTACTTGCTGAGGGTGTTGAACGGAAAGAACAATTAGCAGCTTGGACTGCTGATAAAAAGCAAATCAGTGCTTATGCCCTTGATCTACAACAGATAAAAAATGGTGTCATTATACCTCCATCAGGTTGGAAATGCTGCAAATGCAACAAGACTGAGAATCTTTGGCTTAATCTAACTGATGGAATGATCCTGTGTGGGAGAAGAAATTGGGATGGAACTGGTGGTAACAACCACGCGCTTGAGCACTACAGGGAGACAAATTATCCTCTTGCTGTAAAACTTGGAACTATTACATCTGATTTGGAAGCAGCAGGTACTGTTTTTTGTGCTAGTCTGGTTTGACTTTTTTGTGTTTGAAATATTGCTCTCTAATTCGGTTACATGACTACAATGGAAGATTGAAAAGAATCAGAAATGACTAACTTTATTCCAATAGGACAGAATATAAAAGGAAATGTATACACTTCTGTGATTTGCTTTGTTATTTATAGCAAATGCTTTGTGCCAGCTCAGATGTTTTCTCTTATCCGGAGGATGATAGTGTTGAAGATCCTTTACTCGCTCAGCATTTGGCATTTTTTGGGATTGATTTTTCATCACTGACAAAGGTGAGTTTCCTTTGCTTTTTTTTCCTTTTTTTGCTGGAAGTTTGATTCTTTTTATACAAAGTAAATTTTGATACTCTTTTATGAGCCTTGAAGTAGGGTAGGAGTGGTGACTTGCTTGTATTATAAGCTATATCAAAATAACATCATATAAATATTGATTTTCATTTATAAATGATTTGTTTTCTTTGCCAAGAACTAGCGTATCTCTATATGGTAAAAATAATGATATGTTAACATCTTATAAATGATTTGTTTCCTTCAGACGGAAATGACAACTGCTGAAAAAGAACTAGACCAGAATACAAACTTTGATTGGAATAGGATACAGGAAAGTGGACGGGAGATGCAACCATTATTTGGACCAGGTTATACTGGACTTGTCAATCTCGGAAATAGGTAAACAAGTTAGACTAGTTTAAAGTAACCTTTCTTTTATTATGAATTTTTCTTACCATCAGCCCTGTGATGGCCTTATCCTTCTTAAATTTCTTCAGTTGCTATATGGCATCAACTATGCAAGTACTATTCTCAATGCATTCATTCATTTCAAGGTTAGCTGCAGTTTCTTGCTGGTGAATATGTTGATTTTATTTGCATGTGTTCCATTTTATTGCATCTGTTGATTTTATTTGTCTCAGATATTACAAAGAACAGAGTTTAAGAGCGGCCTTTGATATGGCTCCTGCAGATCCAACTATAGATTTAAACACACAGTTGTAAGTGAACTCCTGTTTTTTTAGTCCCTTGTTTTTTTCTATTTCCAAACGCAAATGTTCAGCTTTTTCTGATTGTTTCTTTGACGCTAAAACTTATTTGAACTTGATGTGCCTGAAGTTATACCTTTTTTTTGGGTGGTTGTTACTAGTTGTACATCTGATTAAATCATGAGATAACTTTGGATGGTCTGACTTCAGGCTCTAATAACTGATAAAAATTATTAGTTTTTTCACCACTTTTGGGTAATTTGTGTTGCTATTCTGCTGAATTTGGTGTGTAATGCAAGAATTTGGACTTTTGCACCTTAATGGTAGTGCTAATTTGATTTGGTCTTTGGTAGGACTAAGCTGGGGCATGGTCTACTGTCTGGTAAATATTCCGTTCCAGCTGAAGAGGTACATGAGATATGTTTGATTGTGTTTCACTATTTTTCTCATAGCTGGTAAGTCTGGTATCACAATTTATGGCTTTTCTAACAGATGGATGCCACAGGAAACTGTATGACCACAACCTCAATTGCTGTAAGTTCTTCTGGTATATGTCTTTTATCTTTTGCTGAATCTAGAGCAATGCTTGTGTTGTTGCAAATTGTTAAGTTTTTGTTGGCTGGGCGAAATCTGTCAGATGTAAGATCACAATAATTCTTTCATAGCAGAATTTGGCATCTTCTCAAGTATCATAGAATTTTAAAATGTGTTTGGATGAATTCCTAATCAGTTGTATGATCATCACATGGTGATCATACTGCCTATCTCATACTGCTTTTCTCAATCCAGATGGGCTCTTAAGCAGCAGCAGACCATTAAATCCTTTTCATTGTTTACATTGGCTACTTCTAATTTCACAATTCAAAAGACTAGAACTCCTTATTTTCTTAAATTCTTAACAAATAACAAAACCCTGTGAATGCTTGATTTGAAACAAGTATTGAGGTGATGTCATGTTGTTTATTCAGGGATAAGAACTTATAATTGGCAAGTATTCACCATTGGAACTTGTCTAATACTATATAAGAAAATAACTTCCAACTGAGAATTTGAATGAATTTGTTAGGAGTAGGTACTTGGATGTTCTGACGTCCACTTTCCTGGAAATTACGTAGTTCAAAAATGTGGTAGTCATCAGTTTTTGATGTATGTGATGAAATGTTTCTTCTGTATAACTATCTGACATCCTCTGCAGTACCAAAGAAACAATTGATTGTTCTTCATGTAGCTTGTTGCTTTTTAGATTCTGGATTATGCCAAGCTAGTCAAACCTTCCTCACATTACATCCAGAATAAATGTTATGGTAGATATATTTAGTGCTGCCAATAAATCATATAATTTAGGAAGGAAAGTATATAAGGGAAATGCCTCCTGTTATTGAATGAGAGCCAAGCAATTCATTTGAATATCTTTCTATGGTGATTTTCTTATAGCTCGAAAAGGATGTTTTCTTGGTGCCAAGAAATTTCTCATTTTTTTCTTTATTTGCTTATTTCTTTCTCCATATTCATTTAATAATATATATAATTTGTAATTTAATATTCTTGTTTTGCCCAACAACAACGGCAAAAGAACATTCCTCAATTGTTCTACTGATTTAATGAATTCTGTTTTAGAAGTAATCCAACATATTTGCCTTAATCTAATTTTTTTTATTATCACAATCAGCTGACCTTATTATCTGTTTGCTCTGAGGCAGCATGTTTTATATTCTTAGCCTCCATACTATTTAATAATTTCTTTCTGCGGTTGGTATTGATACTTTATTCTTTTTGTTGTGATGTTTTGCATTTCAGAGACAGGATGGAATTCCTCCTAGAATGTTTAAGACCGTTATTGCTGCCAGCCATCCTGAATTTTCAAGTATGAGGCAACAGGTATATGTGAACTTGTAAAGAAGTAATTTCGCTAGCTATATGTACATTTTCAGTCTTTAGACATTTTTTTTTACCACTCTTGTTGGTTGTTGCTAATTGAAAAATTGAAATTCTGCAATAAACTATCCTGGACTCTACATAAATGTGATATTGTAGCTTCATGCCATTATGGATTTGGTAGCTTAAAAGAAGTGTTACCTATTGTTAAAATGTTTTTTCCTGTAAGTGAATTCTCCAGAAATTTGTATTTTGTTTCTAGGACGCATTGGAATTCTTCCTACATTTTCTTGACCAAGTGGAACGGGCCAATTCTGGAAAACCAGATTTAGATCCATCAAGATGCTTTAAATTCTTGGTTGAAGAGCGGCTTCAATGCCCATCTGGAAAGGTTTCTTATAACAAAAGGACAGATTACATTCTTTCTTTGAATATTCCATTACATGAAGCCATTAACAAAGGTATTTTCTCAAAATTTTCAATATAAGTTTGAAGTTAATTCTTGAAGATAGTATCTAAGGTTCTTATTATTTGAGAAATCAGAGCAATCGGATGCTTTTAACAAAATGAAAGCAGAAAGTGAATTGGAAGGAATAGAGATGTAAGCTTCAAAAGCTCTTCATGCTCACCATATTCAAACTATAAGCTTTTCTTTTAGCTTGTATTTTTGTTTTAATTGCTAAGCAGCATTCATGTTGCAGATCTAGTGATGAAATTATAAGACCAAGAGTGCCACTAGATGCATGTCTAGAAAGCTTTTCGGCTCCTGAAGAGGTGCATGACTTCTACAGCACTGCATTAAAGGCCAAAACAACAGCAATTAAGTAAGTCAAGACTTGCAGTCTGACCTTTTTTCCAGTGAATGTGTTTTACAGTTCTCTTTTATTTGCATATTTCTAGATCATGTTGTTGCGCATAACCACTTTTTTTGTGTGCATGATTGTACTAAAAATCAAAACTAGTTCACCTAGATAGTGATTGGTATTTTGTATGTGTGTGCACTTTGTGGGCTTTGAAGTTAGTAGAACTTGTAAATTTTCTTTCATAATACAGGAACTATATAACAATAGTGGATAGTGGATAGGGTTTTTGGAACATCAGGACAGCTCCTTTAAACCCTTAGGACCCATTTGGGGAGTGATGATTGTATAAATATCACAATTAGTTAATTGGGTGAGTTATGGGTTGTGATGACTGATGGGTTTTTAATTTCATGCATTTTGGAAATTGGTAGGATTGAGTTCAGAAGTGAGTGACTTTATTTAAAACATGTTTGGATGAGTAGAAGTGATGATCACAATCCAAACTGGACCCTAGGGTTTGGGGGGTTTGAGTAGAGATATCTCTGTAAGACAAAGGCAGACATGGATGATGGATCAAAATATTAGCTCTCCAAATGGATGAAATCTAGCCCCTAAAACCTCCTTTGACCCTCTATTCTAGAATATATGATGTGCCTAAATTTTCAATTTATTTAACTTTTCATGGGAAAACAATATGACACCTGACCTTTTCTGATTGAACCCATTAGTACAGATCTAGAGGCCAATGTTTGGTTTTTTGAATTTGTTGTGCCGATTCTCACTCTTTCTACAAAAAAAAGAAATTGAAAAATAGCCAAACTATTGTATGTTGTTCAGCCTATTTAAAATTCTCCTTCAAAACAAGGTACAACTTTTGAGTTTCCAGAACCAGATGGTAATTTTGACATTCTTGTTTTTCAGAACTACCACCTTGACTACTTTCCCGGATTACTTAGTCTTGCATATGCGTAAATTTGTGATGGAGGAAGGATGGGTACCAAAGAAACTTGGTAAGTCTCTCTCCACACATATCTGGTGTTGCTTGCCTAGCTGGGCTTGTTTGGGACGTTTTAAACCAAAACTTGATTATGTGGAATAACATGCATAAACTTCTGCTTACAGATGTCTATATAGACGTGCCTGATGTCATTGATATCACCCATATGCGCAGCAAAGGCATGCAACCAGGAGAAGAACTACTGGAAGAAGCAGGTTGGTGTGGCTAAGTTCAACTTGCAGTTCACCAAATCAACTGCACTATGTTATTGCAGCATTGCTTTATAGTATTTTTTACATTCTATGTTAAGCAGTTCCTGGTGGTGAGAATAAAGAACCTGTTGGTCTTGTTGCAAGTGAGGATATAGTTTTCAAGCTTGCAGACATGGGCTTCAATTATCTGCATTGTCAAAAAGCTGCTATCAAAACTTCAAATGCTGGAGTTGAAGAAGCCATGACTTGGTTGTTGTCCCACCTGGATGATCCAGGTCTGTGTCAAAGTAAAACGATAGTGATCTAAGTTGGCTGTGCCAATGATATCTACAGTTGTTTAGCAATATCGTCCCTTGGATGAACCATTTGACAATTAGTGTACATTTTCAAATTTGATCTGCGTTCAGTGTTGTAAATTTTTATGGAACTTATTTGCAGATATAGACGATCCAATTTCTCACGAGTCACAGGCTGTAGCTATTGATGAATCCAGCATTGCAACACTGGTTTCATTTGGATTTCATGAAGATCTTGCTTGGAGAGCATTGAAGGCATCGGTAATAACAGTTGATATATGATGCATGCTAAAGCTATTGACTGAATATTTCACAACATCTCATTGTGTTTTCAATGCTTTATTTCTGTAAGGCTTTTATTAGCTGAATTAAGATTTTACCAGCAGTCAATTCTATGCTGCACAGGGTGGCAATATCGAGAGAGCTACAGAGTGGATATTTACTAATCCTGAAGCTTCCAACTCAGAAGTTGGAGAACCTGCATCAAATAGCACAGCGGTGGCTTCTGATCCAGGAGTATCCGATGGAAGTGGCAGTCAGTTCACTTACCTTGAACCCTTGTGAAATAACTGTTGCACTTTCAAATATGACTCGTGAAATTTTTTTCTGGAATACTCTTATTGCAAATTGTGTTAAAAAATCACTGTTTCAGGATGCTATCCATTGGCATTATCATGTTGGCCTGTTTTCTGACCAACTAATATATTTTTGTAGGATACAAGCTGATGGCTTTTGTCAGCCACATGGGGACATCTACTCACTGTGGGCATTATGTTGCACATGTGTTCAAGGATGGAAGATGGGTAATCTTCAACGACAGTAAGGTTGGGGCATCTATTGACCCACCAAGGGACATGGGCTACCTCTACTTCTTTGAGAGGATTACATGCTAAAGAGCAACATGATGGTTTCGCCTTACACTAGAGCAGCCATGGGTTCTTCATGTGATGCCCAGAAAATCCGTTGTAGTAGGCAACGTTTTGGTTCCAAATTTGGATTTTGATGGTATGACATGAAGATTCTGATGCATTTGGTGGTTATAAAGAACTGTGACAATAAACTTTCTGACATTGTTCGCTATTCTGGTAAGTTGATGTGTATGAGGTGCTAACCATGGTGGAATTTGTTCGGACAGAATAAATAGTTGAGTGGAGATTTTGAACACTGCTTTTAAGGAGCTTTGAGTAAAGATCATCCAGCTTTACTGTATCTAAGTGATTGGAGGGATCACTAGAAAAAGCTGCAGGTTTGGTATCCAGTGATGCAACTTGGAGTTTATTTAAGTTCGAAGCACATGTTACTTATTGGGAGTAAGCAATCGATCTGCTAATTTTCATTAGGCCCTCTCAATATTTCAAGCTGACACATGGTGGATGTCTTGCAGTCCACCCAATTCTCCTTTACATATTTGCGGAAGTTGTTCAGATTGGGTTTCTGTCGGACCGCCTCTGCAATCTGAGCCCTAGATGCTGTGATCTGGCGACCACATGATAGGGCCCATAGAATGGGTAAAAACCATTTGAGCCCAATGGCTTTAACTACCAACTGGGCCTTAAATCTGGGCCCAGATGATCGATGACTATCTAAACCCCACTGAGTTTACCGTCTGGACCTAAGAATCTGGGTCCTGCCTAGACGGGCGCCCGCCTAGGCTCACTGCGTTTTAGCCATCGTCGAGACCTTAGAGCTAAGCATCCAGGGCCCAGATTGGCTGCTGCAGCAACCTATATCCCCTTTTCCGACTTACAGTGCTTTATTGGGTAGATTTTCCCAAGTTGTATTGATGTATTTGAAACAGCAAAAACACAAGATAAGTACAACTCATGCAAGAGGGCAAATCATGTGTCACGTAGCTGACAGATTTTTGGCAGGAACTTATTCTTGGCAGACAACAAAATTAAAAACGAGTCCAACTGCAATTCAGAAATTTAATGACTTCAATCAAAAGCACAATTACAATAAATGAAACAATATGAACGCAGTATATAACCACCAATAAAAAGATAACTACATTAATACAGACTTCTCTGGAAACAGTCATCCACATTGAGGCCAAAGTTCTTGTGTGAAAACAGGTTCAAGAAAATACCAGTAGATCTCTAAGATTAAAATGCAGATGCAAGTTATTTTCAGATGCATCAACTTCTGCAGCAAATAATTAGGTGGTCACCTATTGCTAACCCCAAATGGCAATTCTAAACAAATATATAACAATATAAAACCACGCATTCACACAAAAGAGGCACACTGGCATGCCCACCAAATTCTCTCCAAGCAGCACTAGTTCATAAACCATTTTGCATATGCAGTTTGCATCAATTGCTCCTGCCTCTCTTAACATTCAGTATATTTCAGTCATCACAAGACTTGTGAACCAAGTCCTGGATCACAGTCCTGGATCACTTGTCATGCAAAGTATAAACCTGTACTGCTTCTACGCCGATGGCATGCCCAACAGCATCCAAAATGGAACAGCCAGGAGACTGCGAAAAATGTGGTAATTATTGCGAGCATTATCCAAGTGTTTGACTGAGTCACATAACTGAATTTCTGAACATCTCCTAAAATGCCTTACTTTCTGATCTAAGTTACACAGTGTGGTATACCAACAAACCTTGACTAAAGCAGCAGCAACCGGCATATTTTGTACTAAACAACCTACAAGAGCTCCCTTAACTGTGGGACAACATCTGCATTATGCAAAAGAGAAACAAACCATAAGCAATACATAAGGATGGAATTTCAATGATCAGATTTTTAAATTTAAAGTCCAGAAATAAGTCCAGTACCTTGAAGTATTGATGGTGTAGTCTGGAACTCCTGCCAAATTCTCTGGCAAGAAGTAAGGTCAAAATTTACAAGTTTAGCAGCAATGAACACTGCTCCAGCAGCAATATGATGAGGCTTGAACTGAAGCCAGAGCGAGCTCCGAAGCCTGCATTAAGAAGCTATAAGTGATGATTGAACAACACTGAACGGACAGAGATAATTGAGTTATAAGCAAAACTAGAATTTTCCGTTTATAGCAATACATGAAAAGGCAGCATCTTAAAACCTAGGAAAACCATATCAAGCCAAATTAGTCGGAAGTCTAACACTTGCATCAACAAGGTATAAACATTTGATACAGCTACAAACTAAATATGCTATGCCATTGTTATCCTTACCAACTATAAATGTAGCTGACCAGATGACACACTGTCAAAGAATCTTCAGCAGAAATGCTGGCATTGAGATAAACTATGACAGCAAGCTATACCTTTGGAAAACATGCATCTTACTCCTGGGTCCAAATATGCTCCAGGGCTTTTGCCAGATCCAAAAATCAAATGAAAATATAAAAAAGAGTAATTAACAATGGGCTATAATATATGATTAGAAATTAGAATCTACATTTTCACCCGAAAAAACATTGTACACAGATCTCTTTCTCCTCAATCTCTATTATGCACTACAAGGATACTTGTTGAGTTCCTCACAGATATCGAATCACTCTGAATCGACACTAGATGAAAGAATAATGGTCTCCAGAAGTCACAACTGATAAAAGCTCAGAGATGACCAAGTTGACACCCATAACATGATTCAGGTTAGTACCTAATCAGGGTCTGCATAACCTTTTTGACTAAGGGGAAGGGTTGGGTTTGCTATTTGTTTGGGGTGGGGCATGTTGTGACCCTAATTTAACTTGCTAAGACAGTCTATTGCTGATCAAATACCAAGATCAAATTATTTGAAGGGACAGTCCAACAATGGCATTAAGACTACATTCTCATTTTCAAGGATGAGTGTTTCTCATGCACCAAAACCATGAACTTGGGTCAAAAAGCTGGTCTGCATCGAAGAAACTTAAGGATTAGGCCCATCTAAAGGAGAAGGAACCTATCCAGCCAGCAGAACTGGCTCTGAAGTCTAGTGGCCATCTATGATGTGCAACTAGAAAATCAGTGACTGTAATCCTCAGTGATTCCAAATTACAAAAGTTGCTCAACTTCAGATGTAAAAAAATGCTTTCCATGAACAGAGAATCAATCTTCCAGCTAAGAACATCACATATGAGAGCACATAATTGTTGAGAAGACCCTGCAATCCATGCCACACCACAAAAATCAATATTTAAACCAAGAAATATGCAAATTTGAAACATAACAAAATAAATTATGATGCAACAACGAAACATCAAGGTAAACGATTCAAAATGTACAAGTACATCATAAATGAGATCACAGAATATTATTTATCAAAGCCAACATCCATAAATGATATTTTCTGTTCCACAGGTCATTTTTAAACCGCCCTCACTATCATTGCTTCTCTAATTTCATGTTTCCAGACAGATTAATGCATATAAGAAAGACATGTTAAAAAACGAAGTCAACAAAGAGCATCTAAAGAAACTCCAAAATAAACATGGAGAGAGGGAAACATACTGATATTTTTTTAAAATAAACATCAAGAAAAACAAGTAATTTGTTAGCAAGAAGTGAACATCGATCATCAAGAAAAATAAGTAATTTGTTTGCAAGAAGTGAACATCAATCAATTGGTTATATCAAAATAATGGGACCTGCTGAGCAAACAGCCATCCAGCCCAGAAGCTTACTTACCCTTCGCTGATTAAATTCCAGGCCACATTTAGCAGCGGAGTCTGTGATAGACCTAATTTATTTAAAACAGACAAAAGGGGAACATATGGATGCTCCACGCTAAGTTCAAAATCCAGGGTTGTCAGTATTAAGTTTTCAGCCTGGATGACTCGCTCCCGGTACTTATCAAACCAGTCCTGCTGAATCAGGAAAAACAAACAAAAAGGCAAATAAGGATGTCTTTCCAAGAGGTAATCATCATTAAAATAATGTATTTCATAGATGTAAATGAAATAGAATAGAAATAAATAAACTCAGTAAGTTGAGTTCATGTTTATCCATAAAACATTTCTACAATCTAATTCACGTTCAGAAATAAGTTCGAAGTACTCACGCCATGAAGCATGTAAGGAAAGAAAGCAAATTCTTGTCTACTGCAAATCTCGCAAGAGGCTCTTAGCACAGAGTTCAAGGGGCAGGGTGTATCTTCAGACTTTGCAGCAAGGAACAAGATAGCTGTGGCAATTAACTGCACAAAAATTGGCCAATAATTAGCCAAACAGAATTCATATAAGACCTCAAAGATAACAAAAAAGGAAAATATCTTCACACACATAAAATCTCAAGTCGAATTCATGTATCATCCAAGTTAGAAATCACAAATTACACCCATCAACACAATAGAAACATCAAGTCCATCCACAATTTTTTTGAAAAAAATCAGATGACAGGGAAGTATTAACAGATTTCTTTTTTTTTTTTCAAAAAAGGACCCCAAAAACTGGCAGAAAAAATATAAATCCCATGCATCAACCTAACACAATGTCGACCAATTTTTGCAAAAAAAAAAAAAAGGAAAAAAGGTTTAGAGACTCACAAATCTGTCGTTCCCTGCATGAGACCTGCGAAGAAAAAATCGGTGACAGAGCACCATCGCCGTGCCAATTGTAGTCTGCGGCCTTCGAAATCCAGAAAAAAAAAATCACATCTATTGCGAATATGTATCAAACAAGATCAAATTGGATGAGATCTTACAATTGAAGCCGCATGCCGAGATTCTGGATGTACGCACAGTAGGAGTACCTCAGATGCGTCTCCCACATCAGATCGATCCCGTCCCTCCTCGACGGCGAGCAGCGCTCGATCTCATCCCTCGACATAAACATCGAGCTCTCCTCCGGCCTCTTCTGCTCCAGAAGCTTGTTTTCCACTGGCGACGACCGCCTCGGGATCCCGATCGGCGGGCCATTGCCAGCGATGCCTTCCCGGTAGTTCTTCGCGGTGGCAGCATTCCACAAGGGGACGGATCTCCTCCGCTTCGAGGCGGGTATATCGGCGGAAAAGCCATCGCTGCCGATGAATCGAGGGTGTTTCCGAGGGAAAGCCTCGCGAGAGGCGTTGCTGGGGTAGGTGGCGGTGGTGGATCGATGGTGGTGGCGGCAGGTATGATCCGGCGGAGGAGGACGGTGGGATCGGGACAAGGACATGGCTGCGATCGGGGTGGAGGGTTTTGGATTTATCCGGCGGAGGGATTTGGGGAAGAGATACTGCAATTGGGGACAAGGTTGGACTCGGATTGCGGAGGTAGGGAGGATGATGGACGCTGGTGGGGAGGCGTAGCCAGAGTTTATTATGTGCTGGGAAACAGGGCTGTCAGGTAGAAAGCCCGAGTCGAACTGGACCGAAAATTTCGTTCTCGGGCTTGGGGTCGGGCACGGGCTCAAAAAAATTCGCCGGAGTTGAATAGAACCGACCGGGAGCCCGAGGCGAGCCCGAAAAATTGATGACAAACTTCAGGCTCCTGTCGGGTCCGTGGCTCGATCTTGGCGGGCCCGAGATCGGACAGACCCACCCGTTCACAGCCCTACTTGGAAAATATGTCGAATAGGAAAAAAAAAAAGGAGAATTTTATGTAAACACCCAATATTTCCATATGCTTCAATAACTTTCTACAATCGAATTAAAAGAGCAAGCGATCATAATCTTACTCGCTTTCTATTTAATTAAACATATTTTAAATTCACTGAACTTAATTACATCAAAATAGAATCATATTTTTTGTGATTTTAATGTAATTACTCCAATTTGATTTGGCCAAATTAAAATGCATGCTTCGATTAGCCATCATATATTAGGCTTAAGTCCAAACTAATAAAGGATATTTTGGATATTTTATGATAATTCTTTATCTTAATAAATGGACGTTAACCGCAGAGTATTTGTGCAAAATTTTTTTTGAGAGGTATTAGTACAATAATAATCTTTTGAGTAATGCATGTGCAATATCATTATTTTAGAGGGGTATATATGCAAAAATCCCTTTACTTGTTGGAAATTCACCGGGCTGAGCCAAATTTTAAAATAATAAAAAAGTTTTTCGGGTTTATTTTGACCATAACACTTTTACTAGTAAAAGGTAATACATTTGATGTTTATAAATAAAAAATAATAATATGAGTATTTCGTAATATGACTTATTTAGGATCGAAAGCATCGTTGTTGGTACATTTTCAGGGTTGGTTGAATTGCAGTTGAACCTGATTCTCTTTGAATGAAAGAAAAAATAAATAATTAAGTCATTTTATGGGTTCTTTTGTTATTAAAAATTTATCCAGTAAATAGTTAAAATTTAAATTTTTTTTTTTTGTGAAATTAATCCCGAAACAAATGACCTGCTATTTCGTATTGGAATTTCTTGTTCGTCAATTCGAAACGATATTTGATTGGAAGAATGCTATAATGATGTTGTTAAATGGTTGATTATCACCTATCGTTCACAATTTAAAAATGTTTACTTTGACACAAATCGTAAATTCACTATCATTAAGATATTTTCAGCCATATGGGTATTCTTATTTATGTTTTGGGATATATCCTACCTTTTGATTGTATCTTTTCTTCTTGAATTTAAAATTTAAAAATTTTTTATACTCTTAAATCCTTTAAATCAAATACACAAAATTTAAGGATATGTTTGATCCGTAGAACTTAAAAATTCTGAAAATTTTAATATTTTAATATTTTAAAATTTTAAATTTTTAAATTTGAAAATCGTAATAATATATTTATTTTATGAGATATGTAAATTCAAAATTTTAAAATTTTATATTTATATTATTGGATTTACGAGAAGCTAGGGCTCGTTCCTCCCCGGGATCTTCTTCAATTCCGTACTCTCCTTCCCGCTGCCTCGCCCTCCGTGACAACGCAATTCCCGCCGACGGTATCGACGCCATCCCCAATCAGCTCGCCGAGCTCCCTCCGCCTCCAAACTCGCTTCTCCGCCATCGATTCCGGCCATTCACCAGCTGTCTCCATCCCCTCCGGCGAAGAGATAGTCGCCGTCGACCAACCCGAGGCCCAGAAGCTTCTGCCCGAGTTTTCCAAGGCTGAACCAGGAAACAATCGGTCCAGAGAGCTTTGGGATCGGGAAGGGGGGAGTGCGTAGAGGGGAGGAGAGAAGTGTGGAGGAGGCAGAGAAGGAGGGGCGACAGCGGCGCGTGCCGGCTGGAGATAAAATCTCTGACTGCTGCTAGCGTTGATGGGGTTCGTTGTGCCTTCGTGGGGTTTGGCGTGAGAATGACAGCAAGTTTTCGGTCTTTGGCTTATAATTTGGTTTCGACTTGATTTTGAACATTTACCTAGGAACATTGTCATTTTTGTGGATTCGGGTGCCGCGGATCGGATCCGATTTGAGGTGTTGGCGGTTCTCCTGCGAGCCGTACCGCCGGCACCGTAGATGAGAAGGCCAGTCGTGAGCCGGCTCCGACGAGCGGGTTTCGATGCAAAAGTTTGCATTGCTTCGGGGGACACTCCGCCGCCACTATGACTACTCGACGTGGTCTCCAACGGCCCCCGTCGCGGAGCTCAACCTCGCAGCCGACTGCGGGATTGCGACGCCGAAGGCAGAGTCAATAAAATTTTACCCAAAAGTGAATCTTTGTAATTTTGTACCATATAATATCGATAAAATGTAGGGGTTATATTCTAAATTTCACTCAAATTTGTTTGTCAAACCTTTTCGTGGAATATCGGTTAGAAACGTATTGATTTCGGTTTCCATTTTGATACCTAACGAAATTAATTTCGATCGTTTCAATTTGGACCGAAAGATTTTTTTTAATTATTAATTATATGTTGATTAAAATTTGATTATATTTTGACTGTATTTTAACTTTAAATTAAAAATAAAAAAAAATTATAAAAAAATTATAAAAATTTAAAAATTATGAAAGAATTTATAATTAATTTTACCACAATATTAAATATTATTTTAATTAATTGAAATTAATTTTAATAGTTAACCACAGTTTTTATATATTACTATATAAAAAATATATGAAAAATAATATAAATATAATTAAAAAATTAAAAAATAATATAAACAAATTTAACTTATTATTAAATATAATTAACACATACATAATTTATTAATTATAATGTAATACAACTAATCATTATCATCATCAGTTGAGTATGAAACACCTTGATATGGAATTATAAATTCAGTACCTGAATGATCCAGATGAACATTTATAGACATACGAGTCCAAACGACTAATTCTTCGCAATCTCGTGACAACAATTCATATGAGGGTGAGACTGACACAATTATTTTTTGTTTTATTTTTAATGGAACGATTATGCACGTATGCACACAAATAAAAAAATTAACGTGTTTCGATCAAAATCATTTTCATTTCAATTTCAACCAAAATTTTTTTTATTAATTATATTTTGACTAAAATTTAACTTTATTTTAATTATTTTTAACCTCAAATTAAAAAATTATAATATAATTAAAATTTTTTAAAAATAATAAATAGTTACGTGAATAATATCATATACGTGAACAGTATCTAAGAGAGACTGACAAGGGCGTCGGAACCAGACTGGCGACAGTGATGGCCTCGGTGCAAGGCCGCCCCGAGCTTGCGGGAGTAGGGGCTAGGTCGGTAAGGACGCGAGGCAGGCGAGAGAGCGGCGACGGCTGGTGAGGGCACAAGGCTAATCCAGCGAGGGTGCAGGCTCAAACACGAAGCCAACGCGAGCTTGCCCGGTGAGCTCCCCGCTCACGCTTGCCCGGCAAGCTCCCCGCTTGCGCTCGCCATGGGCACGCTGCGCTCACACCGCGCGGGCTAAGTTTGCCCCGCGCGCCGCACTCGCTCCGCCTGCTCTGCTCACTCTATCTCTTCTGAAATCCTAAATCGAAACGAAATATGATGTTTTGTTTCAGAACTGACTGAAACGGCTCGATTTCGATCGAAACTTGAAATCTTGGTATGATTATGAGAGCGGTGTTTATACTTGTAGTTGTAATGAATGTCGTCATCTTCGTTATCCTCCTCATCATCCACATCTCCATATTCGTTGGAGTCGTCAGCCTGGCACTCGTTGTCTGCTTCTCTTCATCATCTTAGCGCCCCTTTGTGTGCCTGTCGATCATGACCTCGTCGTCCACAGCCCCCGCTAATCTCACCGCGCCAAGACTCATGATAGCAGCAGCAGAAACTTGATGGAAGCAGTGCTGTTTGCTGAGCCTAGTCCATCAGAGCAGGAGTGGGTGGCAGAGGGCCTCCGCCGGCGGTGGCAGCAGGAGTGGGTGGCAGAGGGCTTCCGCCGGCGGTGGCAGCAGTAGTGGTGATGGTGGTACTTCCACCATTGTTGTGATAGGCGCACATCTCGCGGAAGAAGAGGTGCTTGGAGTTGAGGAGCTTGCGGGCCTCTTCCTTCGCCTTGGAGGACAGGTAGTCCATTGAGTTAAGGACGGACTAGTTCTCCACCACACAGGACTCCTTCCCCTTCCCCAGCAGGTTGTTCATCCACTTGTACTGCTTGTTCAAGTCGTTGAACTTGTCCTCGCACTGCTGTGGCGACACACAGTAGCCCCTCTCCATCATCGCCCTCGACACCGACTTCCACTTGCCTTTCTTCTGTTGTTGACCTTGTCCCTGCCCTTGTCCGTGCCCTTGTCCGTCCACTTCATCCTCTGCCACGGATACGGCGTCTGTGCAACACTAATCTTTGCTAGAGTGGCTTCACCAGCGGCAGCGGCGGCCTCATCACTGAATCGAGGGTGCTCTTCTTCTAAACTCAACGTGGGCTGCTACTGTTGGCTTTATGGTGTCTCGAATCCGGATTTTCCGGATAGTCTTAATTATATTAATGGGCCTAATCCTTATCTAGATTTATCTTCTAGAAGTCTTAAATTAGTAGAAGTCTTATTTGAGTCAGTCTTCTATTTTGACTCAAACATCATTAGGCCATATCTATAAATACACCATTGATGTAAGGGTCTCAAAAGAGATAGAAAATAGAGAGTGAGAGTTGGTGATATTGGAGTTTCGTCTCCGTCGTTGTAATCTTCTCTTTTCTCTTCCTCATCAATACAATATTCTCTGGATCGTCTTTCCCCATCTCTCTCTTGTGGGCTATCTTTTCCTCTTTTCTGTTCTTCCTCTATATTGTGAATTGTGGTGGACATCGATATTTTCCGCAACAAGTGGCATCAGAGCTTGGTTCAATATATCTACTACGAAGTTCGATATAGAGAAATTCAATGGAAAGCAAGGATTTCCTATTTGGCAAGCAAGAATTCGTGCAATTCTTACTCAACAAGGGTTGAGACATACATTGGAGGATGTCAAGCCTGAAGATGTCACCGAAAGTGTCTGGGAAAAGGTCAGCGCACATAGTACAATCATCCTCAGTCTTACCGATGAGGTACTCTATCCGTTTCTTGATGAAATATCACATTCAGAGTTATGGAAAAAGCTGGAGAAACAGTATATGAGTAAATCTATCTCAAATCGAGTTTATTTAAAGCAGAAGCTTTTCAATTTTCGAATGACAGAAGGTACGAATATAGTTGATCATCTTAATGCTTTTAATAAACTTGTCTCTCAATTGTTAAGCATTGATGTTAAAATTGAAGATGAAGACAAGGCAATTATTTTATTATCGTCCTTACCTCCTTCTCTTGAGAATCTTAAAACTACTCTCATGTATGGAAAGGACTTGAAATTTGACGATATTTCTGCTGCCCTTCTAATCTAATGACTATTGAAAACGATTGGAGGGGATGTGTCACACTCAGGAGAGATAATTGTCGGAGGTCGTTTCTACCCAAAGAAAGCTCAAGAACTGTCGTTTCTAGATCCCAATCCAAAGGAATAAACTGCCACCGATATGTAGAATATGGGACATGCAATAAAGTATTGTGGAAAGCTCACAGCAAAGAACAGAAAGAGAATCTCAATCTAAAGAGCAAGCCAAAGAACAAGTTTCAGTTGTTGAAGAGAGTTCTGATGATAATTTGGGTAACGTTCTCTCTATTAGTTCTAATTTTGATCGTTACCATGCTATTTGGATTCTTGATTCTGGTTGTTCTTATCACATGTGTCCTAATAAGGATTGGTTTGAAAACTACACGCCTTATGATGGTGGTTTAGTTTTGATGGGTAATAATAATCCATGCAAAACTGTTGGAATTGGAACAATCAAAATTAAGATGTTTGATAATATTATTAGAACTCTTACTGATGTCAGATATGTTCCTGATTTGAAAAAGAATTTGATCTCTTTGGGTGCTATGGATTCTGCTGGTTATAAGTATTCTGCTGAAGGTGGAGTTCTTAAGGTTGCTAAAGGCTCATTGATAGTAATGAAGGGCCTAAAGCATGGAAATTTATATGAGTTAGTAGGAAAAACCGTTGCAGGTGGAGCAGCAATTTCTCAGTCTTCTTCTTCTCTGATATGACTCAATTATGGCATATGCGTCTCGGTCATATGAGTGAGCAAGGTTTAAATGAGCTCAACAAAAGAAAATTACTGAAAGGTCTCAACTCATGCAAATTGGATTTCTGCGAGCATTGTCTCTATGGTAAACAGTCCAAGGTAAGTTTAACACTGGCATTCATTGCACTAAAGGCTTAATTGGTTATATTCATTCTGATGTGTGGTGCTCTCCTATTCCATCAAAATCTGGTGCTCGTTATTTTGTCAGTTTTATTGATGATTTTTCCAGAAAAGTGTGGATTTATTTTTTGTATCACAAAGCCAAGGTGTTTTCTGTTTTCAAACGGTGGAAAACTTCAGTTGAAAAAAGGACTGGCAGAAAAATCAAATATCTCAGAAGTGATAATGGCGGAGAGTACAAATCAACAGAGTTTCTCAAATTCTGTGAAGATGAAGGCATCAAGTGTCACTTTACCATCCCAGGAAAACCTCAACAAAACGGTGTGGCTGAAAGGATGAACAGAACCTTGTTGGAGAAAGCACGTAGTATGCTCAGTACAGCTAATCTTGATAAAGATTTTTGGGCAGAAGCAGTCAATACAGCATGCTTTATGGCGATGGTCAACCTGCAAATTATTCTTCTTTAAAGCTTTTTGGTTGTCTCTGCCTATGTGCATGTTGTCAAGGGATAAGTTAGATGCACGTTCAAAAAGTGTATTTTCCTGGTTCTGCAAAGGCGTTCAAAGGCTATCGTTTGTGGGATCCTACTATTTCAAATATAATTATTGAGAGAGACATAGTATTTGATGAAAGTGGTATGCTAAAATCTCTCAAGAAAGATCCCAATGATATAATGAAAGTGGAGGTGGAGCATGTAATTCCTTCAGAAGAAGATATTCAGAGTATGCCCAACTCTCAAGAAAATCTCAAGAATCAAATTTCTGAAAAGACTTCACTTCGAAGATCTCAAAGGAAAATAAAGCCACCTGAAAGGTATGGTTTTGAAGATATGGTAGCTTTTGCTTTAGTTACTGACAATGGTGATCCTTCTTCTTATAAAGAAGCAATACAAGATAAGAATTCTTCTCAATGGCAAGCTGCTATGAATGAAGAGATGGACTCTCTTCAAAAGAACCATACTTGGGATCTGATGAAATTACCAAAAGGTAAAAGAGCAATTGGTTGCAAGTGGGTATTTCGAAAGAAAGAGGATTTCTCTGAGATAGATGGTGTTACATTCAAGGCCCGTTTAGTTGCAAAAGGGTATTCACAAAAGGAGGGTATTGACTTTAATGAAATTTTCTCTCATGTGGTTAAACACACATCTATTCGTTTTCTACTTGCTTTAGTTGCTTTTCATAATCTTGAGTTAGAACAGCTTGATGTCAAAACTGCCTTTCTGCATGGAGAATTCGAAGAACAAATTTTTATGCAACAGCCTGAAGGGTTCATCCAAGAAGGCAAAGAAAATTTTGTTTGCAAGTTGAACAAATCACTTTATGGTTTGAAACAGTCTCCCAGGCAATGGTATAAAAGGTTTGACAGTTTTATGCTGGGTCAAGATTTCATCCACTGCAAACATGATTGCTGTGTTTATTTTAAGATGCATGCCAATAACTCATTTATTATATTACTTTTTTATGTTGATGATATGCTTATCGCTACTCAAGACATATCTCTACTGAATGATTTAAAGTTTAAAATGAAAAAGGAATTTGAGATGAAAGATTTAGTTGCTGCAAGGAAGATTCTCGGTATGGAGATTGATCGAGATCGAAAGCATGGAAAATTATGGCTTAAACAGAGCAAATATCTCGAGAAGATTATTTCTCGTTTTCACATGCAGAATTCAAAATCCGTCAATACTCCTTTGGCATCTCACTTCAAGCTTTCAGCTCAATAATGTCCTTCTACAGATGAAGAGCATGCATACATGGAGAACATCCCATTTTCAAGTGCTGTTGGAAGTCTAATGTATGCTATGGTATGCACAAGACCTGATATTGCACAAGCAGTCAGCGTTGTTAGTCGTTTCATGGCAAATCCAGGAAAAGAGCATTGGCAGGCCATGAAATGGCTATTAAGATATATTAAAGGTACTCTTAATATTGGTTTATGTTTCGACAGGAACATAGTGCAAGAGGCCAAAATTATTGGCTATGTCGATTCAGACTATGCTGGAGACCTTGATCGACGCCGATCCCTCACTGGTTATCTTTTTACTCTTTGTGGAGGACCTATTAGTTGGAGGTGTACCTTACAGTCAACTGTAGCATTATCTACAACAGAATCTGAGTATATGGCAGCTACAGAAGCCGTCAAAGAAGCCCTATGGCTAAAAGGTTTGGCAAGTGAAATTGGTTTTTCTCAACATGTTCTTCCTCTTTTTTGCGACAGTCAGAGCGCCATACACCTTGCGAAGAACCAAATGTATCATGCCAGATCAAAGCATATAGATGTCCGATTTCATTTTATTCGGGATATTATTGAAGACGGCGAGATTTCTTTACAAAAGATTCATACTTCAAGAAATCCTGCAGATATGTTGACGAAGGTGATTTCGATTGATAAGTTCAACCTCTGTTTGGACTTGATCAATATTCAAGGTCGTTGATCCTATCCCAGGAGGTAATGGTAAAGACATCTATTGAAGATTCAAATTCAGAGAATAAGATGATTCGAGCCAAGGTGGAGATTGTTGGCTTTATGGTGTCTCGAATCTGGATTTTCCGGATAGTCTTAATTATATTAATGGGCCTAATCCTTATCTAGATTTATCTTCTAGAAGTCTTAAATTAGTAGAAGTCTTATTTGAGTCAGTCTTCTATTTTGACTCAAACATCATTAGGCCACATCTATAAATACACCATTGATGTAAGGGTCTCAAAAGAGATAGAAAATAGAGAGTGAGAGTTGGTGATATTGGAGTTTCGTCTCCGTCGTTGTAATCTTCTCTTTTCTCTTCCTCATCAATACAATATTCTCTGGATCGTCTTCCCACATATATCTCTTGTGTGCTATCTTTTCCTCTTTTCTGTTCTTCCTCTATATTGTGAATTGTGGTGGACATCGATATTTTCCGCAACAGCTACTTCCCTCTGCCCGCATCCCGGGCACTGAAGGTGGTGGTGCCACAGGCTATCTGTCTGATGGCTTGCAGAAGCTGGTGATGATCAGCTCCGCGTGCGAGCTCGCCCGGCGAGCTCCCCGCTCAAGCTCGATCGCCGAGCTCCCCATGCGAGCCCGCCCTCGCGCACTCCCCACGTGAGCTCCCGCCCCCGCACGCTAGCCCGGCGATCTCCCGCCCGCGCACGCTCGCACGCACTCGCCCCGCGAGTTCGACCGCTCTGCTTGCTCTCGTCGCCGACGATGAACAATAAACCCTAACCAAAACTAAATCAGACCGAAACCGAACTGTTACGGCCGAAACTTAAAATCTTAGATAAAACTGTAATTTTAATATATAAAAGATTTTGAGGGAAAACAATTAGAAAAAATTTTTAAAAATTTTTTGAAATTCAAAATCATTCTTTATGGTAGTTGATTTTTCAAATAAAAATAGGGCTAATTCCATACACCCCCATAATATCTGGTAATTACGAAAAACCTTCCAAAATTTTCGTAATTACCTATACCACCACTTTTTCAAAATAATTTACCTATACCCCTGATTGTTATTTAATCAAATTTTTCTTTAAAAATTTCAATTTTATCCTTTGTAATTTTTACAATTAAACCCTTAAAAACTTATTTTCTCACTCTTACTCTTTCTCCCAAAATATTTTCAAATAAACTTTTGAAGTATTTTTATCTATAAAAAAGTCCAAATATTTATAAACAAGCAACGAGCGAGGGAGGCGAGAGCGGCGAGGGTGCGGGCACTACCGGCGATGGGTCTATTCGTAAAATTTAGTTTTAAAATAAATAAAATTTGGACTTATTTATAAATAAAAATATTCAAGGGGTTTATTTTTAAATTTATAAATATTAAACTTATAATTTTAAATTTTAAATTTTAAAACCTTCAATGTCTTTTTTGTAAAATTTTCTTTAAAATATGATTAAAAATTTAGACTTATTTATTTATAAATGAGAATATTTAAGAGGTCTATTTGTAAATGTACAATATGAAACTTATAATTTTAAATTTTAAGTTTTTAAACCTTCAATAATTTATTCATAAAATTTAGTTTTAAAATAAAAAAATTTGGACTTATTTATAAATAAAAATATTCAATGGGTCTATTTTTAAATGTATAAATGTTAAACTTGTAATTTTAAATTTTAAATTTGAAAACCTTCAATGTCTTTTTTGTAAAATTTTATTTAAAACACAATAAAAAATGTAGACTTATTTATAAATAAAATTATTCAAGGGATCTATTTGAAAATGTACAAACATGAAACTTGTAATTTTAAATTTTAAGTTTTCAAATTTTCAATGATTTATTAGTAAAATTTAATTTTAAAATAAATAAATTTTGGACTTATTTATAAATAAAAATATTCAAGGAGTCTTTTTTTAAATGTACAAATATTAAACTTGTAATTTTAAATTTTAATTTTTAAAACCTTCAATGTCTTTTTTGTAAAATTTAATTTTAAAAATGATAAAAATTTAGACTTATTTAAAAAAAAATATTCAAAGGGTCTATTTGTAAATGTACAAATATGAAACTTGTAATTTCAAATTTTAAGTTTTTTAACCTTCAAAGTCTTCTTTGTAAAATTTTATTTTAAAAATAATAAAATTTGGACTTATTTATAAATAAATGTGTTTTAGGGGTCTATTTATAAATGTACAAATATTAAACTTGTAATTTGAAATTTTAAGTTTTAAAACCTTCAATGTCTTTTTTGTAAAATTTTATTTTAAAGATGATAAAATTTTGAACTTATTTATAAAAAATAATATTCACGGGGTCTATTTGTAAATGTAAAAATACTAAATTTGTAATTCAAAATTTTAATTTTTAAAACTTCAATATTGTGAAATTTTATT
>RXID01014918.1:0-101534 GCA_005019695.1 Trichopus zeylanicus subsp. travancoricus
TTCGATGCGAACGTCTGTTCTACTCGTTTGGATTTGATGCAGGGGCGATGGCGATGCCAAACCACTGCTTTATGCAATGCTCGCCTGCAGGAATTGAGTGATTCTGCCCTTCTCTGGTTTCATCGGCCTCCCTGTGCAGCAATGGTGTGGCAGTTTGGACGGCCTGCAACGGCAACCGCTGCCAGCCATTCTGCCAGATTTTGAAGATGACTGAAAGGCTGATCCGAGGCTCTTGGATTTCTGCCTTTATTTGTGGTTTACTCGGTGATTTTTGCTGTATTTTTTGTCCTGTTTTAGTTTCTGGGTTTTCGATGCCGAGGTCTGTTGTACTCGTTTGGATTTGATGCAGGGGCGATGACGATGCCAAACCACTGCTTTATGCAATGCTCGCCTGCAGGAATTGAGTGATTCTGCCCTTCTCTGGTTTCATCGGCCTCCCTGTGCAGCAATGGTGTGGCAGTTTGGACGGCCTGCAAGGGCAACCGCTGCCAGCCATTCTGCCAGATCGGTTGATACCTGGGGATTGGGCTTTTGGGTTTTGATGACGAATGAAAGGCTAATGCGAGCCTCTTGGGTTTCTGCATTTATTTGTGGTTTATTTGGTGATTTTTGCTGTATTTTTTGAGCTTTTTGTTCGGTTTAGTTTCTGGGCATTCGATGCGAACGTCTGTTCTACTCGTTTGGATTTGATGCAGGGGCGATGACGATGCCAAACCACTGCTTTATGCAATGCTCGAGTGTGGGAATCGAGTGATTCTGCCTTGTCCCCTTCTCTGGTTTCATCCGCCTCCCTGTGCAGCAATGGTGTGGCAGTTTGGACGGCCTGCAGCAGCAACCGCTGCCAGCCATTGTTCCAGATCGGTTGATACCTAGGGAGCGGGCTTTTGGGTGTTGATGATGAATGAAAGGCTAATCCGAGCCTCTTGGATTTCTGCCTTTATTTGTGGCTTACTTGGTGATTTTTGACGTATTTTGTTCTGTTTTGTTGATGCCGAGGTCTGTTCTACTCGTTTGGATTTGATGCAGAGGTGATGACGATGCCAAACCACTGCTTTATGCAATGCTCGCGTGTGGGAATTGAGTGATTCTGCCTTGTCCCCTTCTCTGGTTTCATCCGCCTCCCTGTGCAGCAATGGTGTGGCAGTTTGGACGGCCTGAAACTGCAAGCGCTGCCTGCCATTGTGCCCGATCGGTTGATACCTGGGGAGAGGGCTTTTCGGTTTTGAGGATGAATGAAAGGCTAATCCGAGCCTCTTGGATTTCTGCCTTTATTTGTGGTTTACTCGGTGATTTTTGCTGTATTTTTTGTTCTGTTTTAGTTTCTGGGTTTTCGATGCCGAGGTCTGTTGTACTCGTTTGGATTTGATGCAGGGGCGATGGCGATGCCAAACCACTGCTTTATGCAATGCTCGCCTGCAGGAATTGAGTGATTCTGCCCTTCTCTGGTTTCATCGGCCTCCCTGTGCAGCAATGGTGTGGCAGTTTGGACGGCCTGCAACGGCAACCGCTGCCAGCCATTCTGCCAGATTTTGAAGATGACTGAAAGGCTGATCCGAGGCTCTTGGATTTCTGCCTTTATTTGTGGTTTACTCGGTGATTTTTGCTGTATTTTTTGTCCTGTTTTAGTTTCTGGGTTTTCGATGCCGAGGTCTGTTGTACTCGTTTGGATTTGATGCAGGGGCGATGACGATGCCAAACCACTGCTTTATGCAATGCTCGCCTGCAGGAATTGAGTGATTCTGCCCTTCTCTGGTTTCATCGGCCTCCCTGTGCAGCAATGGTGTGGCAGTTTGGACGGCCTGCAAGGGCAACCGCTGCCAGCCATTCTGCCAGATCGGTTGATACCTGGGGATTGGGCTTTTGGGTTTTGATGATGAATGAAAGGCTAATGCGAGCCTCTTGGGTTTCTGCCTTTATTTGTGGTTTATTTGGTGATTTTTGCTGTATTTTTTGAGCTTTTTGTTCGGTTTAGTTTCTGGGCATTCGATGCGAACGTCTGTTCTACTCGTTTGGATTTGATGCAGGGGCGATGACGATGCCAAACCACTGCTTTATGCAATGCTCGAGTGTGGGAATCGAGTGATTCTGCCTTGTCCCCTTCTCTGGTTTCATCCGCCTCCCTGTGCAGCAATGGTGTGGCAGTTTGGACGGCCTGCAGCAGCAACCGCTGCCAGCCATTGTTCCAGATCGGTTGATACCTAGGGAGCGGGCTTTTGGGTGTTGATGATGAATGAAAGGCTAATCCGAGCCTCTTGGATTTCTGCCTTTATTTGTGGCATACTTGGTGATTTTTGACGTATTTTGTTCTGTTTTGTTGATGCCGAGGTCTGTTCTACTCGTTTGGATTTGATGCAGAGGTGATGACGATGCCAAACCACTGCTTTATGCAATGCTCGCGTGTGGGAATTGAGTGATTCTGCCTTGTCCCCTTCTCTGGTTTCATCCGCCTCCCTGTGCAGCAATGGTGTGGCAGTTTGGACGGCCTGAAACTGCAAGCGCTGCCTGCCATTGTGCCCGATCGGTTGATACCTGGGGAGAGGGCTTTTCGGTTTTGAGGATGAATGAAAGGCTAATCCGAGCCTCTTGGATTTCTGCCTTTATTTGTGGTTTACTCGGTGATTTTTGCTGTATTTTTTGTTCTGTTTTAGTTTCTGGGTTTTCGATGCCGAGGTCTGTTGTACTCGTTTGGATTTGATGCAGGGGCGATGGCGATGCCAAACCACTGCTTTATGCAATGCTCGCCTGCAGGAATTGAGTGATTCTGCCTTGTCCCCTTCTCTGGTTTCATGGGCCTCTGCACAGGTGTGGCAGTTTGGACGGCCTGCAACGGCAACCGCTGCCAGCCATTCTGCCATATCGATTGATACCTGGGGAGAGGGCTTTTGGGTTTTGATGATGAATGAAAGGCTAATCCGAGCCTCTTGCTTTTCTGCCTTTATTTTTGGGTTTTTGGTTGGTTTTTGTTCCCTTTTTGTTTTTGTTTTTGTTTTTGTTTTTGCCTTTATTTTTGTGTTTTTGTTTTTGTTCCCTTTTTGTTTTCCTGTGCCTCTTGGATTTTTGCCTTTATTTTTTGGTTTTCCATGATTTTTTCTGGATTTTCCAGAAGCTTGTTTTCGGTTTTGGTTTTTAGGTTTTTGATGCTGAGTTTATTCTAGTCTTCATTTGGCTTTTATTTTTGATGATTTTTTTATTTAATCTAGTTTTTTCCTTTTCTATTTCTCAGTTTGATTTTTTTGGAATTCCACAGTTGAGGGATGATGGCGATGAAGATGCTAAATCACCGACATATGTGATCTTTGATGCTGAGTTTGTTCTAGTCGTCATTTAGCTTTTGTTTTTTACTATTTCTTGTTTTGTTCTGATTTTTTCCATACTCCTCCAGTTTTGTTTTCTCTGTTGAGAGATGATGGCTGTGGTGTGGGGGAAATAAGAGATTTTTGGCGAGCTATTTTCAGCTATGGTTGCTCTGAGATTTGGAAGGATAGGAATAGATGTGTTTAACCATGGAAGTGGTGGCCAAGTGATGGAAAGGTTTTACTCTAAACCCATGATTCTAAACCTTGGCTTCCGAGTGTGCGATGACTGGTTCTTAAGGTTTTGCTCCAATGGTAAGGTTCTATAGGTGGCGAGGCAATCGTGGACGGCTAGCTAATTTTTGCTTACCTGTTTGCAGCCACTATAGTATGGGGATATAATATTGTAAAGAGTTTTTAGAAAAGAATTACCTGTGTTATTGTGAATTTGAGTCTTAGTCCCTCATAACATAACACAATTTCCATGATGTGTTAGTTAAGTTGGTGGATCGGATAACTCATTGCAGTACATCATCGAAAGTTTACCCAGCCCATTTTGATCTGATCTGCTTGAACCCATGCAGCATCAGATATTGTGGGTCTTAAGTATAGACCATTTTTCTTTTCTGAAACAAGCTGATTCCAGTTTTATTACTAGCTTAGAACTACAATTGGAAATCCGGTTCTTTGCCCAGCATGGTCCTGGTTCTAGACTTCTTGAGGGTTGAGAATGAAAATCTAGTACAGCTAGATAAATCTGGGAACCAGCATGGTTCACCAGTTTCGCTAACCCCTTGCGAGGAGCTGCTTTGAGTTTCAATCTTGGACTTCAGATTGGGCTTCAGTCAGACTTGGTCTTTGCTGATTCTGAAAAATTAGACCTGGCCCAAAAATTCAATACAAATTTCTGGCTTAGGTTGGGCCCTGGCCTAGTGCCTACCTAACTTCAGTCCTAGCCAGAGATGGGCTTAAGGAGAGCCTGATCTGGTTTGTTCTGAGCTCTTATATGGTGATTTTGAGCCTCCATCTCTCCTCTTTTCTCCTTTAAGCACCTAACTCCAATATTTGATGCTCTTTTTTTCTCCATGTGTTCTCAATGCATGAATATCCGTGTGTCATCTGTAATGATGGTTGCTCTCAGTTAGATCAGCAGGCTACCATGATTGCTAATTTGTTTCCGAAAGGGGGTGTTTCTTTCTTTAAAAGTAATGTTTTGCATTTCTGTCATTCATTTGCTAGCCTTGGTGGTGCAGATTGATACTTTTGTCAGAACTGGTCACATAAGCAAAGATTTCCTACTTGTGGTTAATGTTACTTATCTAGTTTAACCAATCCCCATTGCCTCTGCTGTTGCCACTTCTTTTCTTAGTTTCCACTTATTATTTCCATCGTTCTTCCTCTTCTCCATCCCTCAGTCATTTTTGAAGAGGCTGTGATAAGTTGCCAAACACATATTTATTGGTTTATTGCTCATCTCCTTCATAATTGCATATATTCTCCCTGACACTATCTTTCAACTTAAATGTAACTCGACTAGTTTAGTGATAATTCTCGAGTTAGTTCTCGGGGAGAAACATCTCTCTATGGTGTAGTTGTTTTTGACAATTCTTTGCAGCCATTGGAGTCTTGGTGCTTTGCCTCATGCCTGACATTGTTGGCTGTTCTGAGCCTCCTTTTTGCTCTTCCTGCAACCTTCATTTGTGATTTTTGATCCCTTTGTGTCATGTGCCTTAAGAATAAGGTGGGGGACAGATACAGTGCTACCCTTGGCTGACCCTCTACTTGTCCAGTGTTCCTCCTTTATGTTAGAGCCTATCACCGACTCTAATTGTTTGTTGGCCTCATTGAGCATCTAACTGCTCTCACCTCCTCTCAAAAGTTAATCCAACCTTGAGGGCTAAATTGAAGAATAAAAGATTGCTCTCCTTTAAAGCAAAGTATTATAGTGGCAAGGCATTTTGGATGGGATACATGTGGAAATCCACTATTCTAAAAGTGCACAGCACCACTGGTGATGGACAAAAGGGGCAAATCTGAGCCTTAGATTGCTGAATTGAATAAAAAAATTTTGGCCAGTGGGAAATGCTAATCTGAGCCCCTTCTCTCCATCATTCCCTTCTCCTATAAGTGAGAAATGCTAATGTTGGTACTCATGCCTAGTCATGTTGCTTTTCTTTAGTTCCACAGTGTGTTTAGATTCTAGTAATTAGAAAGCCTAGGCGGCATCAGTGTAAAGCTATTGATATCGGCTTCCCTATGTCCTGTTCAAAAACCTGACTAAGAAGCCTCATGGATTCCCAATTGCCCAATCTGGCTAGGATATAGGGATTGGACCAGAACTGTTTGCTCCTTTTCTCTTAAGACCTGCTACCACCCTGTGTTTAATCCTAACGTTTGTGTTTTTTGTGGCTTGTTAATTCTGATGCAAAGCCTTCTTTATCGGCAATTGTTCTTAGTCTGTAGAATGCATACCTGATAGACAAAAATGAGCAAAGCCTGAGCATTCTTTGCTTCAGAATATTCAATTATCAGTTTTATTATTGAGAGTGAGATCATTGATTGGACCATGCCAAACCCATAAGTTTGTTCCTCAATTCCAGACTTTGTTGTTATATGATCAAATAAGATGAGACCATCATTGGGCATGTGTGAGTGCCTAATTCCTTTCACACAGGCCAATTTAGGGCTGTAAATGATTTGGATATTCGCATAACTCTTTTGTATTCATTTCAGTTTTGTGAATACAAATCTGAAGGTGGATGGGTACAAATTGGTATCCAAAATTCATACCTAGATTTGGTCAATTTAAATATGGATATTGTTGAATTCTACGGTTTCTAATGAGGAAAACTGGGGTTTAGATATCAATGATGAGAGCTCTTCATTATTGTCTCACTCTAAGGTCAGAACATGTTACAGAAACCCTAGGATCTCCCAATTTTGACTCTATTTTGGCTTTACCGATGACCTGCTTACATGCATAATACTGGACTTGTAACTTGCAACCCAACTTTATTAGGCAATGATGAAACCAGAGACCGCAAGTATTGGATGGCACTTGATGCAACCATACTATGGCTATCAAAGTCCCTAGAGAAACAATCATAGATCAAAGTTCCATCACCACGACTATGTGATTGTTAGATATGATAGCCTTTGTCCACAGCCAAGCATTTATATGTTTCACCTTCTTTTTGGAGTATTAGGCCTTGTTTATTTTGGGATCAAAATCAGGATCAGTTTGTTTTAGAATTATTTTTTTCTTATAAAATTAATATTTATTATTTTATATTATTATTAAATTAAATTACTATAAAAAATTAAATAGTTTTTTGAGCTTTAAATTATTAAAGTTTTAATTTTGATAAAAAAAATATTATTTATAAAAATAGTTCACTAGTCTTGACCTTGACCTTGACTCCCAACTAAACGGGCCTTTTAATTTATTGGGAATTTGAATATTTGGATTTGTATATGGTTTTGCAAGTAAAACGTTCTTCTAGATATTGATCCATATACGGGAACAAATATGGCACACGTATTCATATCCATACCAATACGTGTATCTGTATCCATACCAATCAATTTAGTTACATGTTGGAATATGAATCAATATCCAGAAGATTCTAAGCCATTCTTTTTTGAAGTCTCAAGTCTCATTTAGTTACATGTCTCATTCGAGATGTCTTTGATGATTCTTGGGTTCTTCCAATGCCATATTCTCGTAACTCTCAGTTGCTCTTATCTGTATTTGAATGTCGGTGCTCTCGTTGCCCACAAGGAACCTTGATTTGGCTCTTGTCACTTAGAGTCACCCATGAGTTCAAATAATTTTCAAATCTTTTAATAAGTAAAGATATTTTTAAAAGTCATATAAATTTTAAATGTTTAATAATTAAGTTCTTTTTAGATATCGAAGATATTTTTATAATTTTTTTGAAATTTTTAACAATTGAAATTTCTAAAAGACGAGGTTAGATTTTTTTTTTGTTTCACAAGATTTTGGAATAATTTCATGTAGCTTATTTTTGTTTTATGGGCTATAAAGAAACGGTACGAATTGTGATCAAATTTTTTTAAAAAAATTCACATCTGAGAAGAATTGGAAAACAAAGCGTTGTACACCGTCTTCGTTATTTCGGCGTGATACAAACACGGCTGTTCAACAAATTTCTTAAAATGCCCAAATTTAATGCAAGTTTTTAATCACGTTATTATCCACGAAAACAAGTTGTGTGCTAAGAATAACAGGTCATATGTAGTCAATGTAATTAATTGCTTAGAACACGCGGCTATGAACCAACTCATATATTGCAGTAATTTTTTTCGGTCAATTATATATGATTTTTTGAAATTTTCATCAATTGTATGATAATATCTTATTAAATTATCATTTAAAAATAAAATAAATGACTATATTTTATATTTTATTATTATCATTTAAATAGCATATTCAATTTATATTTTATGGGATTTAAAAATATGTGTAAATTTGAATCTGTTATTTGGATGAAAAAATAATAGTATAATAACAAATAAAATAAAATTAGATCCATATTCTTTTTAAAAATAAAAGTATAAAAAAATTTTCGTGAAATCATTATAATTACAAATGATTTCACGAATTTTGCATTGTTATGAAAAATCTCTAATAAAGTAAGAAATATTTCCGTTTTTTATCTTATCTCTAATAGCATCGAAAGAAATATTTTTCAAATATTCTTAATTTTAATACTAAATATTAAGATATTTAATAAATAAAAAATAAATATGTAAATTTTAAAATCTGAAAAAAATATAAATATAATTTATTAATATTTCAATGAATTATATCCAATTGATGTTTTTTAAATTGGGCGATGTCTCAGGTTTTCCATAATGGGATCCCGAGTGCATGCCTTTTTAGCTATATAAAAAACGTCAATCTCCTTTTTTCCGTCAAATCCTTTCTGTTCGTGAGCTATCATTGTGTAGTAATTTTTGTATTGATAAGAGTCGAGAGGAGCCATTTGGTTGGGAGCAAATGTGAAGGTCTAAGTTAAGACTAATAAATTATTTTTATAAATTAAAGGTGCGTTTGGTACGGGATCAAGGCTAAGTTGACCCCGTCCAGACCAGATTATCTTCCAAACACTAAAAATTTGATCGCACTAATATTATTTTATTTATTTAAATTTTAATCATGTTTTGACTAAAATACCCTCACTTGATCTGAACCGTCGGATCTCGATCCAACGGCTCAGATCGGGTAACAGCCGAATATCATCACTTGATCTGAACCGTTGGATCTCGATCCGTTGGATCTCAATCCGACGACTCAGATCGATGAATAATAAGCGAACACCGCGGCGGAGCTGCCCCCCCGAGCTCGGCTGGCGAGCTCCGCGGGCGAGCTCAGGCGGCGGGCTTCGCGGGCGAGCTCGAGCGGCCGGCTCCGCACGCGAGCTCGGGCGAGCTCGGGGGCCCGGGCTCCATGGGCGAGCTCGGCCGGCGGGCTCCGCGGGTGAGCTCGGGCGACCGGCTTCGCGGGTGACCTCGAGCGAGCTCGGGCGCCCAGCCTCCGGGGCCGAGCTCGGGCGGCCGGCTCCGCGGGTGACCTCGGGCGAGCTCGGGCGCCCGAGCTCGGGCGGTCGGCTCCGCGCGCGAGCTTGGGCGGCCGGCTTCGTGCGCGATCTTCGCTGGAGAGGAAGATGAACAGTAATATGTACAGTACTCAACCGAGGGCATTTTAGTCAAAAAAAAAATTTAACCATCTGTTAACCAGATCAAGGACCAAACGGGATTTACTTGACCGCATTAGCGTTTTACATTTTACCCCTTTTTTTAATCTTGACCTTGACCTTGATACCGTACCAAACGAACCCTAATATCTTTTTATCAAAATTAAGACTTTAATAATTTAAAACTCAAAAAACTATTTATTTTTTTATAATAATTTAATTTAATAATAATGTAAAATAATAAATATTAATTTTATAATAAAAAAATAATTCTAAAACGAACTAATTCTGATCTTGATATCAAAATAAACGACCGAAACCATCACGTACTGCCTTGGGGGAGTCCTATCGAGCAAAGAAGAGGAGATCTTCAAATAATTTGCAGGCATATAATCTTTTTTATGGTTAAATTATTCAAATTCTTTTCATAATTATAGCTTCTATTACAATCTTATTCTGGCATGCATTTATACTGTTATTATTGTAGATAAATATATACTTAATTTGGAATGGGTGGCGAAGGAAAATGGGAGACTGATTGGCCGGAGCTAGCGCAATATTCCTTCGCCTGCATTGCTTTGCAGGTACTACCTTTATATTTTTCTATACAAAGCAGTATGCCAAAGAGAGCTTTTTTCCAACAAGAGAAGGAATGCATGCATTGCATGAGAAGCGGATCTGCCGCTAGAGGGCCTCGTGAGCAATGGATTCGCTGACCGAGGAGAGAAGAGATAACAACAAGGGATTCGCGGACGTAATAAGCTTTCTTTTTGCTTCTTCATCTCCTCCTCCTCCTCCCGTTTTGCCGGAGAAGAAAGCAATCCGGGAACCGCAAAACAATCAGCGACAGATCTCCAACAATGGCCAACGACTTGACGCTGTGCTTCGTGAAAGTGTTTAATAAAGAATAATTGTTTTGCAATAAGCTCATGATCATTTTTGAAGGAGAAGCAGACCTGATGATTTCGTCAGTTTTCTTTGTCTTTTTTGTTTTACAGATATATTATATTTTTCCAAGTCAGTAGCATGATTCAATAACCATCGCGGGATCTCGCGCCTACTATTCTTTTTCTAGATCCAACAACAAAGCAAGTTGCCATTTTCTTAATTAATCAATGCAATCAGAGAGATCTCGTCAGACAGCCAAGCCAACCCTTGTTTAGTTAATGTGTTATTGTTAATCATCCATTAATTAACAAGTACATTATTGATAAACCAACCCTAATCCAGAACCATATAGCAGAGTTTGCACTCCTGCCGCTCCTACACCGAGCATCTCCAACATTATATTTTGAAAAATTACTTAAAAAATTCTGAATTTTTATGAAATTTCTGACTAGTCTTTGTATTTTAGAAATTTTTTATCAGCGACAAATTATTAAAATATTTTAAAATTTTAAAAATTCAGAGTTAGTCCCTAAAATAATTAGCTTTCTAAATAAAAGGATGACTTTATAATTATTTATAAATATTTATTCTATATTATTTTATATATTAATATTTTATTTCATATATAAAAAATAAAATATTTATAGATTGTGATAAATTCAGATATCATTAACAAGGTCAAAAGTTTTCAAAATTAATAAAATAATTTCAGAAATACTAGGGACCGATAAAAAATTTCAAAGAATTTTAGAATTTTTTGAAAAGTTTCCCTTATATTTTTATTTTAATTATTAGAAAAAACATTTTACAAATACCCCCAAATGTGGTCTTAATTACAAGAAGACGCCTAGTTCTAACTTTATTACATATGGGTTTGACCTTGATTTTTAAATATCTTATCAAAAGCATAAATATAAAAGGTAAAAATGCATGTTTACACTTATCACACTGCTATTTTTCACAGATATTTTACAAATTCTCGGAAATTTGAGGGGTATTGAAGCAATTGTGATTTTTTTTTTTAAAAGGTATCCATTCAATTTTAGAGTTTCTGAGGCTATTTAAGCAAAAATCGGTTAAGATAAATCTAGGAGAATATTTATAAAATCCAGGCCGGCCGTTCCAGCGAATACCAACATCACTCCTCGCACTGCACCCAACAAACGCCGCGTGTCACCTTCTACGGTTCTCTCTGAGGTTCCAACTTCCAACGGCTCACATCAGCCGCGTCACCCACCAGATCTGCGTCCAACGGTCAACTTCCTTAAAAAAAGACCGTTGCGTGTAACCCCCTCAATGTCTTCAAAAGAAGGATTTTCTTTAGATATTCCGCAGTTAGTCTAGGGAATAATTTCATCTAAAAAAATGATTGTGACCTAAAGGAACTATTCTATGCTAAAAATAAACTTCAAAGGGCTTATATGCAAACTACTCTTTTAAAATTCCGTTGCCCGTGCTTCTCAACGCGCTTTCCCTCATTTATTCCACAACCGCGTGGGGTCGAAAGTCTCGACACCACAATTTTAGAATCAAATTTCCAGGCAACCCCTCTCTTCCAAATATATATTTCATCCAAGCCTTCGTTTCACCAAAGCTTCTTCTTCTCCACAACAATGGCTAATCTTCTTCTAAGGATCTCACTCGTCCTCCGCCTGCTCCACACCGTCCTCTATTTCCTCCCCAAGATGATCAGGTCCATCCTCACATGTTCTTGCTCCACCAGTCCTCAATCCGATTTGAAAAGCCCAGCGAAAGAAGCCGCAAAGGCGGAGGCGATAATTGATGAGTCCGAGCTCCGTCGAGTGTTTCTCACCTTTGACCACGATGGAGATGGAAAGATCACGCGGGAGGAGCTCCAGGACTCGTTGGAGAATCTTGGCATATTTGTGTCTGAAGGGGACTTGTCGGCGATGATTTGCCGGATAGATTCCAACGGGGACGGGTGCGTGGACATTGAGGAGTTCAGGGAAATGTATTGGGCGATCGTCGGGGGGCATGGGGGGCGGGAGGAGGCGGAGGAGGACGTAAGGGAGGCGTTTGAGGTGTTCGATGTGGACGGGGACGGGTATATCACTGCAGAGGAGCTGAGGTCAGTGCTGGCGTCGCTGGGGCTCCGGCAGGAGGCGGAGGAGGAGATAAGGGGAATGATTGGTAGGGTGGATGAGGATGGGGATGGAAGGGTGAGCTTGGAGGAGTTCAGGGAGATGATGAGGGTTGGGGGGTTTGCTGCATTAGACTGATCTGTACATATTTGTTTTGAGGGGCTTATTGGATAAAAACAAATGCAATTTTGGTTCATGAAAGAAAATTTCCTCTCTCTTTTACTCTCTTTCGGTGGATGATATTTGCGGTTCGAATTCTTCATTGTAAAGCAACCAAGGTTCATAGTTGCAAATTTCAGTTTCTGAGAGGGCTAAAATGAATATTCATTTGATACACTAACTAATAATAGTCATTTGAATTGAAAAAAAGTTGATTTTTTTTTTTGTTATCCGAAAAAAAAGGATTATCGCAATTACCGTGATTACTTTAAGTTATTCCTATAGAAAAGAATCAAAGTATTCTTGCTACTTGCAAGGGTAAATATGCAAAAAGAGAAGTTGAATTAGTGCATCATGTATAATTTTCCTCTTGGTTGTGAGGCCTCATTCTGTGAGGATGTATTCCAGTATTTCGGGTAAGAAGTCACTAATATTTCCTCGTAATTGTTGTTAGTCTGCTGTTCAGATGTATGCGTCTTGGTCTCATGCATGCTCCTCTCAATGACCAAGTCTAAGAATTAAAATACAGCAATTCACTGTGTTTTCTCTTTGTTTCTTTGAATAGAAAAAAACAATATAAATTGTCTATTCTTGGAGCTTTCTTCTGTGTGTCCTTAGAGCTCTGTCAGCAATTTGTTGTCCATCATCACGATGTTGATTAAAGGATTAAAGCCAAATGGGTTGCATGACTCTTTCTGCCTGATGACAAGTAGTATAAGTTCATATGAGTCATTAAAAATTGTATCAAAGTGTCAATTGGCAAAAGCACGTAAAATGCATCAAGGGCATATCCATCTTTGAAATATGGCAAGTGTCAGTAAACAAAATGTATCATAGTGAAGGAAGATGGAAAAGCTGGGAACTGGTTTAACTTTTTCCCTATTAGACATTCCACTTAGTGTTGTCACTGTTAAAATGTCTCAAACTATATATCTTTGAGATAAGAGAAATCACGTTGAAGTTGAAAGGGGATTATGCTTATAGGTGGTTATTCAGATATCAGATCAACAAAACCTTCATTTTGCCCCTTAATCTTTGGAAATATTCAGAAATATAATTGAACACAAGTCTGATTTAGGCTAGCACTTTAGGAGAAGATCCCATTGTTAACACTGCTAACAAGTAAGCTCACATTTGATGAACAACATTTTAAAATTCAACAAGCCATGGCAACAATGTTTTTGCATGCTAAGAGCTATTTGACGCAACTTGCAACATCTTATGGAGTTATAACACAAGAAAACAACATGAACACAAGGTCTGGACTTGCATGTTTGAAACTTGCAATGCTTTCGTTCTGTATACTTCTTTATAATTGTTGATCACGTTCTGAGCAAAAGCTCAGGACTTCTTGCAACTTGCCAATGACATCCACCAATAATCTCCACAAGAACAGAGACCATTTTCAAAATAGTGGAACTGATTCCGGTGTCAACTTCAATCGAGCTGCATCCGGGTTCTTTCTGAATTCCATGCTCCTTTATCTTCTCACGTATCTTGACTGCTTCCTTCCATTTACCTAATGACGCATATGTGTTTTGGGAGAACATAAGTCCTTGAATCTGCTGCTTTGCTGTCCATCAAAATTTCAGAAACCTTTTATCCTCGTCTGAGGTTTTTTCTGGATTTTACAAGCACAGAGAAAAGCTCTCCAAATGATATGATCGGGCTCAACTCTCATCTATTTGATGAAATCATATGCTTCCTCTAAGCAACCAACGCAGCAAAGAAGGAGGTCTACAATGCAACCATAGTGCTCAATTCTCGGCTCTAAGCTGTAAACCCTTGTCATGGACATTTATCCAAAAACCCTAATCCACAAAGCAATCATGGCTACAAGTATTTAGAAACTTCAAAGCCTACCCATGAACTCGTCTTCCTTCAGTCAAACCCATTTCAGAGGCGCAAGCTTTTAAAACGTACGAAACAACAACCGAATCGGTCTCAATGAGTGCTGTCAGCAAGCTTGAATAAAGCCGAATTGCTTCCCTGTAATAGCCAGAAGCAATGTTGGTGGCCATGAAGGTGTATTGTGATAGAAGATGCCGGCGAAGGTTTTGGCGGCGTAATCAATGGGATTGAAGGCGGAACAGAGGTGGAAGGTCTGAATCCGGCCAACGTATGTTACTCCAATACGTCCGAGGTCCAGCCCAATCTGGCCCATGTTGATTTGTGGGCTGGGCTCGTGAGCCGTGGGCGTGGATCGGTTGGCCTGTGACCTGTTGCTGCGAGATCCCGTACAATTGTTAGCCAACTGGATTAAAAAAAAAAATCCAATTATTAGTCCGCCTGATCCCGCCACTCCCCTACTTTCCGCCTGGTCCCACGCGTGGGGCCCACATCTTATCGTGGTTCTCATTTTTCCGCCGCAACATTTCGATTTAAATTTCGATTTTAAATTTAAAATATATATTATTTTTATATTACGAATTATTATTATTTTAATGGTTAAATTTTTAATGAGTCTCAACTTATTCAAGTTCGAATTCAAAAAACACCATTTTTTATTTTCTTACGTATTTTATATCTTTTAAAAAAAATTTTATTTAATACTTTTAAAAATATATCTATAAATTTTTTTCTCATTTTTTTAAAACTATTTTTAAATTATAAAAATTAAATTTTAGTTAAAAAAATTTTAAAAAGTAATATTAAAATAATTAAAATGAAATCGAAAGATCAAAACAAATCGATAAAAGATACTGAAACTAAAACGAATTTAAAACCAAGGTTTTAAAGCTTGGCCAAAACGGTTCAATTTTGGCCAGTGCCACAACATATTGGTCAAATCTGTTGCGCTTTAGGGTTTTTGGCGAGCGCCTTGCAGGCGGGGCAAGTGCAGCGCATGCATAATCGTTCACGTTGGTTTTTGATCAAAATATAATTAATAAATAAAAAATTTTTTTGGTTGAAACTGAAATGAAAATGATTTTGATCGAAACACGTTGATTTTTCTGTTCACATGCATGCATGCATAATTGTTCCATCGAAAGCAAAGTAAAAAAAAATTTATATCGGTCTCATCCCCATGTGAATCACTGTCACAAGATCGCGCGGAGCTAATTATTCTGACTCGTATGTCTATAAATGTTCATTTGGATTATTCAGATACTGAATTCATAATTTCACATTCAGATGTTTCAAACTCAACTGATGATGATTATGATGATAATGATGATTAGTTGTATTACGTTATAATCAATAAATTATGTATGTGTCAAGTATATTTTAATAATAAGTTAAATTTACTTATATTAATTTTTAACTTTTTAATCATATTCATATTGTTTCTCGTATATATTTTTTATATAGTAATATATAAAAACAGTGGTTAACTATCAAAATTAAATTTAATTAATTAAAATAACATTTAATATTGTGGTAAAATTAATTATAAATTTTTTTCATAATTTTTAAATTTTTATAAAATTTTTTAAATTTTTATTATATTTTTTATTTGAAGTCAAAGTATATTTAAAATATAGTTAAATTCTGAGTAATATATAATTAATAATTAAAAAATAGTTTTCGGTCGAAATTGAAATCAAAACGGATAAACGGTGGAAACGGATTGATTTGAGTGGGTACCGAAATCGAAACTGATTTAAAATCTTGCTTAAAACCTTGGTTTTTACTGTATCTGACTTTTGACCGGCCACCATCCCACGGACACAAATAGCCGTCACACGTGACGGCCTCCGCGATCTCGTGATTTACCTTGTCTAGAATCGCAGCACCACTTTTCGGAAGTCCGATATTTGCAGGAACCCCCTTATATTTTATTTTTGCGCATAGAACGTCTTCAACACGAAAATTTACAACAAAAGTCCCCTTTCGTGAGTGCTTCATGCAATTTGACGAAATATTGGGCCCTCTTTTGGCAAAATATCCTGATTAAAATTGGACCTGACCTAATTCACCAAACCGAATCAAATCTCACCGACTTAGTTTGCTTTGACTCGTTTGGTGCACAACGAGTTTTAACCGCTTTTCCAAGTTTCATTTTTCTTGAGAATTAATTCAAAATCATGATTAGGAGCTCATTGTTTGCGCCGCATTCTGTCTTAGCCATCAAATATTAAACAATTAAATCATAAACTTAGTCGATTTAAGAAGAAAATTTTGTACATACACCCCTAAATTTTGGAAAATTGCATATTTGAAGCTATGAAAGCTAAAGTTGCAAATATGCATGTCAACAAGAACCCATGAATGTGCTTTTTCATTGCAAACTATAATTTTGATTTACGATCAAATTAATTTTGTAGGATATTATATTCAGAATTTCAAATTCATACAAAAAAATATACCGGTATATACGATAAAATATCCATTTGAATTAAGCTCAATAATATGATTTGAGTTTAGAATTTAAAATAATCGCTATAATTTATTACTCATAATAATTAATTAGTTCGCAAAAAGATGAAGAATTTTTAGCAAACAAATGCTTACTTTATTATAAATCTAAATCAAAATGTTTAAAAATTATTATAGAATAATTTTAATCGATAAAATTAAATTAAAATAGAATATTTTTAAATATTTCAATCGAAATAATTTTTTTATAATTTTATAATATAAAAATAAGTAATTTTTTATTTAATAGTGATAAGTTAAATAATTTTTTATAAATTTATAGTAAAATTGGTGATTTTTAAAGATAAAAATATAAAATTACCCCGGACTCGCGACATACTTTGACTTTTCCTAAATTACCTCGTTTGACTTTTACCATTATCCCCCGTGGATAAATATCGGATGATTAGCCCCGCATGCAAACCTTACGTCAGCATTCTGCTTTATAAATATTATAACCCTAATTCAACTCGCCAGCCATTTGTGACCTTCAATCCTCACCAAATTCCACCCTTCCCCTTCTTCCTATATATTTTGAAATAAAGCCCCTCTTTCTCTTCCTCCTGCTATTCTTCTCTTTCTCTCTCTAAAACTCTTCTGCTCTCAATAACTAAGAACCATGACCATCGGCAATGGTTCTGTGGCGGACGAGAGGTGGGTGGTGAGCTTCGGTGAGATGCTCATCGACTTCGTCCCCACAGTCGCGGGGGTCTCCCTGGCGGAGGCGCCAGCGTTCGTGAAGGCCCCCGGCGGGGCGCCCGCTAACGTGGCCATCGCGGTGGCTCGGCTGGGTGGGCGGGCCGCCTTCGTGGGCAAGCTCGGCGATGACGAGTTCGGGAAGATGCTGGCGGGCATCCTCCGGGACAACGACGTCACCGACGCCGGCCTGGTGTTTGACGCCGGCGCACGCACCGCCCTCGCCTTCGTCACGCTCCGCGCCGACGGTGAGCGCGAATTCATGTTCTACCGCAACCCCAGTGCCGACATGCTCCTCACTGAGCAAGAGCTCAATCTTGATCTGATCACGAAGGTATTTTCCCTTCTTTGTTCGTTGTTTTTTCGGTTAAAGACTGAATCTTTGTCTCATCAAGAAGGTAATTTTTTTTTATTTTTTCCCTTATTTTGGGTTAAAGATTGAATCTTTGTATTGATTTCGCTGAAGAAAAGATAAAGTTTGAATCTTTGAAGTAGTGATGAACAGTCTTTCTCTTTCATTAGCTTTCTAGTAACTAAGAAAAGTTTTTTCTTTTTTTTTTTTACAATCATTGATAAAATCAGAGAAGGAATATATTCCATATTTATTGGTATTTTGATGTTGATAAAATTTTTAAAGGTCATCAAATTATTGCAAGTGATTGAAATATTTGACTTTGGATTGAAAATCCATTTTCCAACCTCAATGGAGAATGTATGTGACCTTGGCATGAAGAACTTCCGTGATTTCTTTCTCTTTCATAAACTTTCTAGCAACTGGGAGAGAACAAATTCCAGATTTTTGGAGAATAATTTCAAATTGGAAAAGCATTAAGATTACAAGTGATTGAACATACTACCTTTGCCCCGGAAGTTTGGCTTTCCAACCTAAATGGTGGAATATGACCTTGTTCTTATCTTCTTTGTTTCATTTATTATTGTTTTTTTTTTTGAGATCTGAAGTCATCACCTATTCAAGTGCTTGAATTGAAAGCATTCGACTTTGGATTAAACTTTGTTTTTTTAAAGAATTTTATCTGTATTTTTCACATCAAGAACTTCGGAATCGCTTTCGGTTTCGTGAAAATCATAAGTTTTCACTCCTTTTTCGTGAGAATTTATGTGATCCAAAGAATGATAGATAGATTTTTCCTTGGATTCTCTGCTTTGCTGGGACTTGAAGCCGTACGGTGTGAGCCTTCGGCATGGAACACCTTTTCAGCAAAAAGGCCATATTAAATTCTGATTATTTTTCGTCGCATCTACAGCTTTCTTTACTATTATTTGGTTCCTCTTTTTTCAAAAAAATTATTTTTATAATATTCATTTTCTCGTAATGGAGCTGCCTTTCCTATTATATAATGGCAGTTTATATATCCAATCTTTATGTGAGGCTTTACACCTTTGTCCCTCGCGGCAACAGGTGGACGGTGAGGAGACAAGCTTGCCGTTCCCTGCTTTTGTTATCCTTTATCAGGGATTGTTGCATTTTGGTACTTGTAGCTTCTTTGAATTGCGCGTAAACCTTTTTTTTTGCGTATATGCCCTTGAAGTATCCATAATTGCATGCGCGCTGGCGTACTTGTGTCTTTCTACACATCGTTTGATTACTTCTTCTCGTGGGTGTCTAATGGATGGATACTCAGGCTACGGTCTTTCATTACGGGTCGATAAGCTTGATTACCGAGCCATCTCGGTCGGCGCATTTGAGAGCCATGCAGGTCGCCAGGGAAGCAGGCGCATTGCTCTCTTATGACCCGAATCTCCGGCTACCGCTGTGGCCATCGCCGGAGGTGGCACGCGAGCAGATCATGAGCATTTGGGACCAAGCCGATATCATCAAGATCAGCGATGTTGAGTTCGAGTTCTTGACCAGCCACAACACCATCGAGGATGAGGTGGTGATGACATTGTGGCGACCGACTCTGAAGCTTCTTCTGATTACCCTGGGGGAGAAAGGGTGCAAGTACTACACCAAGGCAAGTCCATAGGACCATAACACACTGTTAATTTTAAATGATTTTTAATAATTAAGCCCCTTCAAGAAAGCCTTAATACAAATGACATCATGGATCTAGTTAATCGCTTTCATCGCTTTCTAGGGTTTTGTATGCATTTCGTGATTTTGTAGGGGTATATGTGAAAAATCTCCAAATTCGCAATTTTCTCTGTGCTTGGTTAGCATAAATTTTTGCACAAATATCATGAAAATATTGTTTATAAGACCACCAGAACTGCTATTTTGCCTTCTTCTAAAATCCTTGTGAGGCCAAATGCAATAAATTTGAATATCATAGTTAAGCATTCAAACTAATTGCTATTTTAATTTATATCTTTTCATCTCCTTAAATGAATTAAAAGTTTCTTTTTATTTGAATTTAATTGGCCTATATGGCTACAAGTCAAGAATATCTGTAAATCGAATTTTTCCTGACAGCTTATTTCTAATAACATCTACTTCCAATGCCTTTGATATTCATCATCTTTCCCATGCATAAATTTGTTTTTTTACAGGAATTTCATGGAATTGTTGAGACCTTTTCTGTCAAACCAGTAGACACAACAGGAGCAGGTGATGCATTTGTCGGCGCCATGCTTCGCAGACTTGTTGCGGACCACTCAGCATTACAAGTGAGTTTAAAAAAAAAAATCAATACTGCCAAGTAGCCTATATGTAATCATCTGATTTATTTGCAGGATGAGAATAAGCTGAGGGAGATGCTTAGATTCGCGAATGCATGTGGAGCCATCACCACAACGAAGAAGGGAGCAATCCCTGCTCTGCCAAATGAAGCTGAGGCATTTGAGTTCTTGAACAAGATATAATGCAACCTTTTTTATTTATTTTTCTTTTTTGTAGGTTTCTGTTTCTTTCATAGGCTTGTTGCAGTTTATTTTAGTTTCTGCACCTGTCAAGTAACTGTATTTTAACTTCGAATTCTAAGCAAAGAAGGTTGTGATAGATTGGTCTACTTTCTAATAAAAACTTCACAGTTGTGAGGAAGTTTTAACTCCATTTGATCTCCCAGAAACTGCACACTTCAATCTCAATCTACTCCAGAAGAGCATTGTGCATTTCGTCGACCTTGAAGCCAAAACATTTTGACAATTACAAGATCTGATTTTGGAGGCGCTGAGACTGGCAGAAGGATAATTGATCCAAAGTAACAGTTTTTACAGAACAATCGCTTGAGGATAGCATTCACTGACCTCCAAGCGTAACTGCAACCATATCTGCCCGCAGCTCTTGATCTTTGCCACCATGCGAGCAAGGAATGCCTCTGCCCATTGCTCTTTATCCTCTCTCATGCTAAGATCCACAGGCACAGTGAAGCTACATAATGAAAATTTTCACTGGGTTGACTGGGTGTAAAGAATTTCATGTTTTACTCAAAAAAAAAATAATTCATGTCTGGTTAGGGATCAGATCATTGAGAGACATAGAAAATAAAAGATATCACATACTATTCAAAAATAGAATATCTGCGTGGTATATTAGGTATATAATATGTTGTATAGAAGCTGATGGTTACAGATCTAAGTTTGCTAGATTAAGTTCTAAGTCATGTTCATGGTGTTACTTAAAAGAAAGAGAAAAGAAAATAAAAGTCACGTTCATGGTGGACCCAGTGCATTAATGTCAAGCAATTGTAAATCTAACATGCTGATTAAGACTCTGAATTAATATATGTCTAGCATGGAGTGTGACTCTGCAAAGACATCAGCATCAATGTAAGCCATTTGAACTGCCTGCAAGTGATGCATTGGAAAGGCATGCGTGATATTTTAAGCATTTGGGTGGTCCTTGATACCCAAGTTTCAGAATAAAGTTTGCCACAAGAAACGAGGAATCAAAGGTCAAAGATATCAATAGCCTAGAGTGGGACTATGGGAAAATGCCTTGCGCTCCATCAATCATCAAAACTCTAACCTACTTGTCAGTGAAAACTCTAAACATTCTTTATTCTAAGTTGTACTCATTATATTGCCACATAGTCAGAAAATCTATATTTAGAAGAATGAAGTAGCTGAATAAATCTTTTTATGCAATCTCTGGAAGAGTGGCAATATAAAGGGGAAGTGTCACCTCATTAGTTCTTCTTCAGAAGATTTTTTGCTGGATGTTCCTTTCCTGGAAATATGACCATAATGTTTATAGGAACTTAATGAAACTATTGAGTGTAGTAAGTGAGAACCAGAAGGAAGTAAACCTGCATATCAGAATCTTGTATATGTTGAGAGACTTGGTAGAGAGATTGTAAACAGCATCTGCAACATTCTCCTTGCTGAACAAGTATACTAGTGGATAACCAAGAAGCCACCTGCAGCAAAAAATAGCATCTGAGACCTTGTCAACAAAATGAAACATCAGTCATCATTTCCCATGTGACAAACCAGGTATTCTCAAAACACAGACATACTTTAAGATTCTTATTTGTTATTATATTTTTGGTATCCTGGTAGTTTGTAGTAACACCTAGAAATCTCTATAAGGAAATTAAATTACCAAAACTTCCCATACCAAGCTTTCGAAAAATCATAATACAAAAGCAGCAATCTTGGTCTAGAGGCTGTAGGCATGTGCTAGACCCTCAACATGTGTCTTCTGTCCTAATTATAATGGTGATGCATTGAGAATAAGTGGTTGTGGATCAAGAAACAAGCAAAAGGTTGCCTTCTATAGCTGATAATATAGGACCTGAGCATTTTAATATACTCTGGCATCCCCGTAGGATAAATTTAAGCAAGCCACTTTGTTTGTTTACATTTCTGTACAAATCTATACAAAGGAAAGATGGCTATGTAAAGTAAGCCTGGAGCCTAAGCTACAACAAAAAGGTAAACAGGTTTTGCTGGGCATTGCTCAGACTACCACCAGACCAGTTTTCAGCTGACAAGTATTGGGATATAGCAGATAAACTGAAGACAGCTCTGTTGGCAATAACAAGTATCGTCCATGCAACAATTAAGCCAATTGCAGTTCATGGAAAAAACATGTCATATCCATATCAGTTGCGGACTTTACCCGTTAAGTGTTGGTAGGGTAATGTGGGAATCTATCACAATGTTACTCAGATCAATTGGTTCAGAGATTTCAGAGCCAGAGCCCTCACCAATGTGTGCTGGAACATCAGCAGTATAGGTAGAGGGTTTAGGCTGTGTCATTGTGATGTTAGTCATAGATGTTGGAGAATCTAAACCAGCTTCATTAAAGGGAAACAATGATGCAAATTGTTTCTGAATCTCCACAAGTTCTGATATAACAACATTTTGTTCAGTATACATCATTATCTGCACTTATAAATAATGGATCAGCAGTGTAAGGAAATAATTTAAATAATTAGATTTTCACTAAGTTTTTGGTGGAAACCTTAGGATGGTCTTTCTCAAGGTCCACAAAAGCAAGATGTTGCTGTGAACTTAGACTTAATGCTGTATGCTCAGCAAGCCCTTTGACATGTATAATGTATATCATATCTTCTATAACCATTATCCTCAGTGGGAGAAAAATTGTTGTCTCCTGAAAAAGGAGCATCAAAACAAATCAAAGGTCAAGACATTAAATTGTATCAGTGTAACAAATTTTTCAGTATGATAGTTAGCAACCATGGGATGCTGATAACGCATTGCAAGTCATGCAGTGTCTTGCACATCATATTTGCTTCATAAGTCTTTAAAATTTTGCAACAGATTGGCCCACCAAGGCCATGTTATATGTTAAAGAACTACAGAAACTTGAGAATGATAACACTATTGGGCAGAAAAATTTGATGTTGTCACCTGTTGGCCCACCTACCCAACGAGCAAAAAACCAGAAGGAAAACTTCAACTGGTTTTGATTGCAACGACTAAGACAAGTAAATAAGAAATGAAGTGACACAAGTAACTTTGTGACTTACAATGCCATGTTTCAGTGAATGAATCAAGAATACTATGGGCCAAACAAGTAGCAGAAAAACATTGTCCTTTCTAGAAAAGAAATGGAATGCAGTAAGATTGAGAATATAAATTTCATCATATCCATAGTCAACACACCTTGCAAGCAAGATTTAAAAAGGAACAAAGATTCTCTCCTAATTCAGGCATCTTTCCACCGTAGTCCACCATCACCACAGGCCTCAATCCAGTGCACAGAGCAAGGATATCTGTCAACACAATCCCTTCATTATCACGCATCTATTCTTATACACATGCAAAAATCCCTTATCAATCAAAAATCAGTTCTCGTGCATAAAACGTACTGTCAAAAATCTAATTTCTCCTTGATAACTCGTAGATTTCTCTAAGCAATCTAAAACCGCAGATTAGACAAAAGCAAATACAATCATCAGCTCGGAGCGTTTTGCAGTCTAAAGAAAAGGAACCAGATCGAGGAATTTTAGTATTTCACTACTAGAGCTAACATCTTATTCTCTGAATGAAAAAATTCCAAGAAACACCTCAAGGTCTAGGTCTTGAAATCGATTGGCTTCACCTTGCAGTGCATTTTAACACTCTAAAGACTCCTGCACTAAATTGATGTAATTTTATTGGAATCCGTTAAAGTAGAAGAATTCAGATCAATCGCCTACTACGAAATCACAAAACTAAGTCAAAGAAACAGAAAAAAGATTCATTTCTTCAAATTCTCGACTCCAAACCGAAAAAAGCAACTACAAACCTTTGTGGGACAAAAAAAGACGATTAAAGGACCAAAAAAATCGGAAACAAGGGGCAAAAAAACAAGAAGGAGATGAGAAGGAGACCTGTCTCGAGGCGGCGCTTCGCAGAAGGCCTCAACCGCCATTTGGTGCGAGATATGCACGAATTCAAGGCCTCAAGCGCCTCTTCTGCGTCCCCAAGCTCCATTCTGGATCCAAGGAAGAAAAAGACAGGGTTGATCTGTATTTATCGGTTTTGGGTGAGCCAAAATGCAAACATATTTCGGTAAGAGCGAAAAAAAACCCAGTTTATTTTGTAGATTCACCCTAAAACATTTGTTATTTATAAAAAGAACCTTGGTCTCAGCGTTTTTCACATAACCCCCGGAGTTACAAATTATCAATTAAAACCCTATTTGGAGAATAACTAAGTAGAAGTCCCTCTTCCCTGGGATGTTTCTACCACACAAAAAAAGGTCCCTGGGATGTTCATAATGACGAGTTGAAGGTCCCTTGGAATTTTTCTCTAGTCTGTATGTGCTATTGTTAGGAATATTTGCATATAAATGCAAATAATCACAAATTATTACTAGTGCTACTAATTTTTGTGCATATTTATTTTTGCTGAAATGAAGTCAACTGTTAACCTGAAGCTTACAAAATTTAATCAGAAAAAGCAGCTGTAACAGTTCTTGGAACTGTTCTTAAGCAGAATGGAGAAGACGCAAGCAATGGCATATTACCCTGCTACATGGAGGGACACAAAGTTTTTCAGTATTTTCTTGCAGAACCTTGGATGCAAAGGAAGACTCCACATTTTCTTGGGATGCTGTTTGTCGCTTGTTTCGTCCATTACTGTAGATCATCCCCTCGTTCCTTTTATGAATGAAAATGCTTGCTCTTTGGAATCACCATGCGACGCTCAACAGAATGGTCCAGTATAGCAGGTACTACATTGTATGGGAGATGGAAGGAGGAAGAACGCAAGGCAGATGACTCCTCACTAATTTTGGAAAATGTATGGAAAAGAAACCCTAATTTTGTCACACTTGTATTTCTGGCTTCCCTCATAAATTTGCAACCTCGCATTTATGGCTTGCATGCATCTGTAGATCATCAAACAAAAACCTTCTCCCAGAGGAACAAACTGGTCCATGGTGCTGCTATCTTTTTGAGCTCACAGACGTACCTTGAGTTCGAAAGCTTAGCAAAGCTTTCCATTTTTAGTACTTCTATTGGACCACCATATTTAAAACTATGGATCATCGCATGATGATCATGAAATGTGAAAAAAAAAAATGCGGAGAGGAAGGAGACGCAAGCAAACTAGCGAAGTACAGAGAAAGTACACCCAAACGCAAAGACCGCGAAACAACACATCATATCTTCTCTATTTTCATGGTCATGAGCCCCGGTGGGTATAAATGGGCCGGGCTGACGTAGGGTCGGGTCTTGAATTACTGGTTTAGTCTAGATGTCTGACTCTTTGTTTCGGAAATCGAAAAGCAGAAAACAACAATTTGAATTGAATTATAATGATATATCAATCACCATAATTTTTTTCTTTGCCTTTTAGGGGCACACAAAGAGGGTAGGGCTTCGTGTCATATGTGGCCCGTGGGCCCAACCAATGGGCCAGGGGCTTAGCTGTCCATACTCCGGATTCTGGTGTCCGATTTCCACTCCCTCGTGTAATAATAAAAATAATAAATAATATTACATGCTTCTTCTCTCTCGCTCTCTCGCTCTCACGTTCTTCTTCCTCTTCTTCTTCATCTTCTTCTACTTCGGCAAGATCTTCTTCATCTTCTTCTACTTCGGCAAGACTCAGTTTTGAGATTTTCTTCGACGAGAGATCGTCTCTTCTTCTTCGGAAAGCTCGAGTATTTTTCTCGCAACATTTTTTAATTTTTTTTTTTTGTAATTATGTTTTGAGCGCTCCTTATCTTATGACTACAACCATCACACAACAAATGTAACAAATGTAGAGATGAGCACGTAAGCAACAAGCGACTTTTGCTTATATAGCCTTATAATTTTTTTTAAAATTACACGTATATTCTAGAAAAATTAATTTTCTTTTTCTATTTGGTTTCCTATATTGTTTGATTATCAATACTGTCATCCAAAATTCATACCAAGTATTTTGATTTATGGTGTCTTAAAATAGTCCCATATCAGATACGAATTAGATTCAGTCGCTGCAATACTCATTGTTATGAAGATTTCGGGGACCTATACGAAGCAAAATCAAAGACTCTAGGGACATAGACATCATTGTGAAAAATTGAATTTTGAGGAATTTACAGAGTGATAAGATAAATAGATTCCCCAAACGGTGAAGAGATTTGGAAACTGCTGAGACCATTGCTAGGATAATGGAAGGGGCACCTTCACACCCCATTTCTTCCTACAAAGGAAATGAAATCAGCAGTTCTCTACCATGAACAAAGAGGAGATGTTTTGTATTTACACTTTCTAGTAAAAAGATACCCTAGTAGCTTATTTCAGACAAACTACCATCATTCTCTCAGTAAAAAGCAGCAGATCTGTGAGTAAAATATCCAAATGCAAAGAATGGAAAGCAAAAGGACTCCAAAAGCTTCGCCAAGGGAACAACAAACTTTCCCTTGCATTGTTTCAAGTTGAATCTGACAGCTTCCTCGCAACTTGCTTAAGCCTGCATACAATGAAAATAATAAGTATGCCATCTCAAGAGACTTGCATAAATTTGCATTGCCTTGGCACCACTGGTGAAGGTATATGTCTACGAATTAAGAGATGTTGCATTCTGAAGTTCAAATATCAGTAGGATAAATTAACATGATACATGGGAAGATCAGAGGCAAGAGTCATCTATTGAAAATTTAGCTAATATTCCAAACCAATACATATGGCTATTATGAGCAATATTCTATTGGGTCAATTGCGTATAACTCCTTGCAATCTTAATAAAATTGCATATTTCTTTTTACGTTATTAAATATATTATAAAAATCTTCTCGTGTATCCATGTACTGTTAAATTAAAGAATATTTGAAAAAATATTTCGTTTGATATTATTTGGAATGAACTGAAAAAATGAAAATACCCGTATCTTACCAAAGACGTTGAAATTTTTTGTAAGGACATGATTTTTTGTACAGCTATTTGCCATTATAGTAAGTTCATAAGAGGTCTTTTGTAAGTGTAATTTTTTAGAAAATATGGGTTTCAAATCAAGTTTAAATTAGCTCTAAAATTGATCCCAAATTAACAATAATCTACTATCAAATTGCCATCCAAAATAAAATAATTTTTTAAATATTCTTCTATCATTTTTGTAATTCAAATAACAAAAATAAACTTACACACATTTTTGCAAATTTTGTCGCAAAAAATAAATTATAATTAGTCTGAAAATAATTAAATAACAAAACGAACAAACAAAATTGGTCTTTAAAGATAAAGAGTTTCTATTACCAATTGTAAATGTTGAAGAAATTAAAAGGATCAAATGCATTTATGGAGTCTTAATCATTACCCTTTTTTGTGTTTGCTGAAAAATCACCTATTTTCTTCTTGTGTCAACAGATGTTTGATCCTGCAAATTTATGAATAAGCCAATAAGCCTTCCTTTTTGAAAATATTTTGTTATCATTAGTATAAATAGATGATTGATGATATGGAGGATAAACTGAGATCCTCCAACTCCACTCTTGTTCACAATAAAAACATATATAGAACAAATTTGAACATAATCAAGAGCGGAGTTGGAGAATCTTAGTTTATGTCTCTATATCATCAACCACCCATTTGTACTAGTAACAATAAAATATTTTCAAAAATGAAAACATATCCATAGATTTGTAGGCTAAATATCTATCGACACAAAAAGAAAAATAAATGATCTTTCAACAGGCATAAGAAAAGACAACAATTAAGACTCCATAAATGCATTTGATGCTTTTTAATTTCTTTAACATTTGCAATTGACAATAGGAGTTTTTTATTTTCAAAGACTCAACCTTATTTGTTTTTGTTATTTGAATTACAAAAATGATGGAAGAATTTCTGAAAATTTATTTTAATTTTGGATGGCAATTTGATAGTAGATTATTATCATTTTGGGATCAATTTGGACCAATTCTAGGACTAATGTGGACCAAATTTGAAATCTATATTTTTCTAAAAACTTAGATTTTAAAAAACTTCTTATGAAATTATCATAATTGTAAATAACTACACAAAAAAATTATATTTTTAAAAAAATTTCATCACCTCTAATAAAATAAAGATATTTTCATTTATTCAATTCATCCTAACTGGTATCAAAAGGAATATTCTCCAAATATTCTTCAATTTAACGATAAATAAACACCCGATGAGGTTTTTGCAACATATTTAATAACCTAAAAAGAAATATGCAATTCTTTGATTTTAAAAGAGAAATATACAATTTATTAAGATTTGAAAGAGTTATATACAATTAACCCTATTCCATTATATTACTTTTCCTAATTTGGGCGTAGGTCAACTTATTCTAATAATATGCACGAGTTAGCCAAAATTATCATTTTCTATAATAGTAAGGCAATAAGTTAAGTGATGCTAAGAAACAAAAATTCCTAGCAAATTTAAGAAATGAAGACCACATCATCTTATAATGTTTTCTGACAACAAAGATTACAATTTTATGGTAAATATACCTGACGCCTCCTACGACACTGTATAATATAGCATGACCTTGCCATCACATAGCAAGGCAAAAGAAAACCAAGAAACTGAAGAAGCGGTACCTGAAATTGCCAGAAAACAAGGTTATTATGACACTCTCCAGACAGAAGTGTGTATTTCACACACTGAATGATCAGACTGTGTACAAAAACATATATAGAATTGTAGTCTAAGATGGGTAACACAGTTTTTGAAAATCTATGACATCTCAAAAAGGAGATAGATAGGAATGGCAAGTTGAGAAAAACTGAACTGAGTGACCAGAAGATAGGGAGGTAAGATTGTTTGGTAAAGGATGTTAAAATCATATCTTCAGAAGGCAACCCTGGATTATCTCAAGACATTTTCCATAATAATTGCATTTTTTTCTTTTTTTACTTTTTGTTTAGATGAAAAGAATAGCAGAAAGCTTTAGAAGAGAACTCAAAAGAAGCAATACTTGCGAACAGATAGATAATCAATTGAGGCACTAGCTTTACATTATTGGCTTGTATGTAGAGTTTATTCACATGGATGCCATTATAATATGTAAGCAGGACTATTGCCAATAAAATGTTGAAGAACCCATTATTATTTGCAAGATATAAATTGCATGAAAATTATTTATTTCTGAAGTTCAAAATAGAAATTGTAGTTATCTTCACCTTGTTGCACAAAGCACACTAAGAGAATGCAGTAAGCCAAGAAAATAACCGTTTAAGTAGAATGGCATGTTGGGGCAACTCACACTGAAGAAAGCTGATATATCCTGAACCATACCAGAGTCCCCAGTAACCATCAGGACATGTCGCACAAGCAGGAGTAGCATTAACTGCCATTGTAAAGAAAATTTTAAGGCCTCTGAAATATTAAGGCAATGAAAAAAGTCGAGATCAAGAACTCTTTCATACAATGAGAGCAACAGCACGGCAGCAAGAAATGCCATTGGAATTTGCAGCTGCATAATTTTCATACTCTACATGTAGGAACTCCTGCTCTGCAGCAGCAAAAGCCAGATAATGGGGATCATGAAGGTCAATCCCTGCAGGCCAGTTTTGTCTTGCAAAAAATTAGAAAGACAATTGTTAGGTTCATCATTGAACATAAGAATGAGAGATGTGCAGGTTTGGAAAGAAGGCGTGCATGGTAGAAAATAGGCAAAAGAATTTCGCTCGATGTATCTAGTAGCATATGGCACTCAACACAGTACACATTATCCATGAGAAGTGAATATTTTAATGAGTCATCTAATTATTACTTAAACAAATTTGAGCAAGCTCTCAAGTTTCCTCCTTAAACAAAGGATGACTAACATCCAAATTTGACTGTGGCAGCTGAAAATACATTACACCTCTTTGACTCTTTCAGTATAAGGAAAAAACATGTGATTCACAAGGGGAATTCAAAACATACGAATTCAGTCATCAAAAATGCTTGAAAGAAGCAATCTTGTAGACATGTTCCAATCGACGTCTTGAGGTGCTGATTTTGCAATAGAAAGGATTACCATGTGGTATAGATTAGGGCCCCGTTTGGTTTGGTACCAAAAAACGAGAATAGTGCCTCTGGTTCAATTATAGTTCAAAATTGAGACTAGCTAGTCCAACTGAGATGATCTTGTTTTGGAATATTGTCTCTACGTCAATTCTAGTTCAAAATTGAGACTAGCTAGTCTGACTAAATTTGAGCTAGGTCCTAAACCAAATGTTGTTGATAGATTGAACCTTGAATCATTAGCATCAATTGGCAAAAGTAGAGTGGAAATGCAATATGAGACCATTGCCAGTAAGTGTTTGTGGTTTGGACTAATAACCTTATGGTACCATAGTTCTCATGATGAATAATCAAACTCCATGGACCTCATGGCTTCAGTCCAAACAAATTTTTAAAATGAAAAGGAATATGCTGAAAGGAAGGATATTCAAATAAACCTCTTGTTCCAGAAAAACATCAGTCTGTCATTTAAACATGAAGGTGAATGTGACAGCATCACTTGGTAAGAGTTTGTAACCAACACAGCACAACTTTATTTAAGTTCTCTGGTATTAAGATTCTGATGCAGCTACTATATAATATTAGACCTAGTTATTGAATAGCCAAAAGAAAAAACTTTCAATGAAAAAAAAATCCATGAAAACTAACAACTGAAAGAACCTAGAGATGTGGAGGCTGCACTTTCAGAGTTCATGCAACACAAGAAAGAAACATTTTAAATTTCAAGCCAATAATTTCAGTCTTGGGTATTTGTATTCTCATAACTGAACAGAATAATTTGTATACTAATAAATGTTTTCAGTCAATACCTGATATCAATTGCCATTACATCAGAACTGACTCTTTTTGGAGGGACTGAGTAATTTGGTGCATACACCTATATAAAACATAAAAAAAGAATTGATCTATGTTCTTAACAGAAACTGCTTATAAAATCACAGGCATTCTTTTCAGAGATCTTGTAAAGAAAAGGCATTCAAGTATTGGCATAAAATTATTTTAAACAACTATTCACCAGCCAAAAGCACAAACAAGAAGAAAGTCTGTCCAAATTGAACAGCTTAAGTTGTAAGGATTTTCTGGTAGCAAGGTAAGTTTTACACTTAGGACACAACAGAACTAACTTGTCCATTGAAAGGAAACATAAAACCATTGGATCCACAAATGGAGAAACTTTCAAGGTAGTGAAGGAGAAAAATCTTGCACACTGCAGGCTGCAGACTCAAGAGTCTCTTCTGTTGCTTGTATCTAAAACATCTTTTCTACTCACTGATACCAAGGTGCATTCAGGAATAGCGTCATAACTCACAATTCTTACCTCTAAGTAGTTCTTTCCCTTTCATTTCCATGGAAAGTAAATGATTTTGATCCATTGCTGACAATTCTGAAGGTTCTCAATTACACAATAGGAAGGTAAATGTTCCTCTACATTAATTGTTAAAATAAATTAATCAGCAAAATTACCACCTAGTATAGTAATGATGGAATTTTCATTTCTCAATTATGTGAAATAAGAGCCATTATGATGTCTTAACAGCATATGCCTGTGTATTGCGTAAAGACACCACATATTTCAAGATCCTTGGAAATAAGTTGTTTGGTAGGGCTTCTGTCAAGAAAGAATGTTCTGCATCTTAATTCTAATGTTAGCTTTTTGCTATATAAAATTATATTACAGAGGATGCAAGTTGAAAAAGAAATGTAGTTTAGACAGTAAGGGATTTCCCAAAATAAGCTACTCATGAGGAAATTTATACAAAAAACAATTCTCTCCGAGAACAGTCACAATCAACAAATAGTTACTCCTATAGAAATTTGACATGGGACAAACATTTCCAGAACTCATTCCCCTAGCTTGAAGAGCTCATGCCTCGTCCACAAATAAATTTTATAGATTTTCATCTCATATTCTTTCTGAATTAAGAATCCTATAGAGGATGAAGCATTTACACATAGAAGTAACATATAAAGGCAAAATAAAATAGATTAAGGATTTTAGGGGACAAAATCCTTATAATCTTTTGCTAGTGAAAAAACATTTGAAACTAAAATTCTTCTCGAAGAGATTTGAGGCAACATGTGATAAACAGTTGCTTACTTGTGGATCACATTCTTAAATCTTAAAAAATGTCAATAGTTCACCTATCAAAATCAACATAAATTTGAAACATTCCATATGTTCTTGAATGTTCTGAAAACAAAGCCACATTGAAGCATATCCAGAAAGAACAAAAACAACCTTTTGCTGGGAAAAAATAGAAATAATTCTAGAAATTACTATAATAAGAACTCGTATAGGATAACAAGCCATAGGCAGCAGCATCTCACCAAACACTAACCTGGTTGCAAATTTCACATGTGGCATCCCCCTTCTTATTACACCATCTTTGGATACATTTCCTGTGGGCAAACTGCAAGAAAAATGCAAGAGAATCACTACCAGAAATCCCAGCTCACATCAATCTAACTACCTAGAAAATTTTATATTGAACTAATAAACACCAGCAATGGGATTGTAACTGGCTCACAGCAAATCAAGATGCCACCTAGTGGTGAACTAACAACAAATTGATCGCAATTACTGAAGGTAAAAAACAAAACCCATCATAAATACTATAATCAGTTTGATACCAAAAAATAGCCATAATAAATATATTACCATAAACAGTTTCTCAAAATTTTGAAAACTTGAAACCAGAGAAAGAAGCCTTGAGAAGGTAACATTAACGTTGTCCACAGCAGACAGCAGCTGTGGAAATCATACATACAACTCCGAAGAAATAGACCTAAAATTCTTGGACACAATGGTTGCCAAGGCTGCAATGCAACATTAAAAGAAACACAGAAAGCGCCTTATTCTGTATATTCTTTACCAATTTCACAACCAGATAAAATGCAACTTACAAATGAACAGAAACAAAATAACCTTGAAAATAAACAAAAAATTGCTTTGGAAGCATAACACAGAAATGATAGAACAGGCCAACTACATAACCAAGTGCAGAGACTGCCAAATAACACACAACAAATACAACGCCAAAATTCCATTAAGCATAAGTATCTTCCGAAATCATCCTCCCAAGAAAAACACCTAAAGAACAAACAAAGGGCCATAATAGAACGAATAGAATGACCTCTAGGAAAACAAAAAACCATAGAACAATTACAAAATGTGTCCTTTTTTGTGCGCCAACACTTAACAGCAAATTTCAGATACCAAGAAAAGAAGAACAGCGAAGAAAAAACAGGTCCATCAAACAGCAATTCTCAAACTCAAAGAAACAGTCAAAGCGCACCACTTTCTAACCAGTCACAAGAGGCCAAAAAGCAAAAGGAAAGCCAAAACCAACCATAAAGATCATTTTTTATGCGCAAACAAAAGCACCCAACACACAGCCAACAATATACAACGAAAAACACGATTTGTCCCGCAGAAACCCACAATCCTAACAGCATCCAAGACGCAAACCCCAAAAATTATCCAAAAAGAAGAGAGACCTTGAGGGTGCCATTGCAAGCGCAAGGCGACTCCATGTCGCACTCCTCCCCTTCCTCGTGGCAAATTCTGCACTCTATCACCTCCCCCTCTTGCCTCTCCTTCTTCTTCACCAAAACCGCCTTTTTGCTCTCCGACGACCCCTCCTCTGCTCCGGCGACGCCCACCCCCACTGCCGCCGAAGCTCCAGCACCCGCTGGGTCGAAGCAGGCGGAGGCGATGATCCGGTCGACGCACACCATGAAATCTCCGACCATTTCTTCTAGAATTTTTATCTTTTTTGCCTCGGCCGTTTTGCTGCTCTTAATTGAACAGAGGAAGAAGTCATGTCAAGAGGAAAGAAGGCCAAGGAGTGCGTGGGCTCTGAAATGACGGAACTGCCCTCGACTGAGCTGGGGGTAACGTGTTTTGACGGTTTTGCCCACCTGGAAGTTTTGGATTTTAGAATAATGAAATTGCATGTCCAGTACAACCCAAATAATATCAAATAAACCCCTGTCCTTTAAGGAATTTACATAGAACCCTTTGAGATTCGATGGCATTATATATTATATGACCTTTTCTTTTAAATAATTACACATACTTCCACAAGGTGCAGTTTTCGTCAGAAAAATTAACTTCCATGATGTGACAAATTCTCAAGCTTTGGTTGAACCAACGCCCTTTTTAGTAGTTTTGTGGCTTGGTGAGGGGCAGTTCCGTCATTCCATAGCGCGGGGACGTGATTCCCGAAGACGTGCATCGGTTTGGTCGAAATTGGAACCCGACGACGCGGGCGCGCGCACAATGGACAGACTCAGCTGCACGCTTTCCGAGATGACGGTTTTACCCTCGGAATGACCAGTTGCAAGTAATTCAAGTCGTTGTCTTTTTTGTGAAATTCCGATTGTACCCTCGCGTTTGAAGCAGTTCCAACAAAAACGGTCAAACTTTATTTGTTTTGTCGAAGTTTTGCATATATCCCCTGTAAAATCATGAAATTGTATTTATACGATCAAAAGATCATAAATTTAAAATTTAAAATACTTTTTAGAATAGACTGAAAGCTCATTTTATGATAGCTAAATAAAATATTTAGGGGCTGTTTGGTTCCTGGTCAATGTCAAAAAAAGGAGTAAAATATAAAACGATAATGCGGTCAAGTAAATATTGTTTAGTTATTGATCTGGCTAGCGGGTGTTTTAAATTTTTTCTGGATAAATTTGTTCTCAGTAGTCATTTTCGCCGCCGCTGACGTCGTCTTCTCCAACAAGGTGCAGCGCATCGGCGAGTTTGCGCGAGGAGCGGGTCGGGCAAGCTCGCTGGGGAGATGAGGAAATTTTAATCATTTCTTATTTATAATTAAATTAAATTAAATAATGTTAGTCTGATCAAATTTTTGGTATTTGGAAGATAGTCTGGTTAGTACAATGTGACCCTAGCGCTGACTCAAAACCAAACGATGCTAGTTGTCTTACAAACTGTGAATTTCTACATGATTTATGAGATTTAATGTTAATATGACGAACTATAATTAGCATGTTAAGATTTTTTTAACTATTAAACCCAACTAAATGTTCAGAATTGTTAATAAATCGAGACAAAATTAAGATTTGCTATTATTATGAACTGCTGGAATTGAATTAAAACAAAAAAAAAAAATAAAGCAAGATAAAAAATTAAAAATACAACTTCGGTTGTGCAACGTATTGGGAAGTGGAAGGTCAATATTGTCTTTTCAGATATCCTAACTATGTTTGTGTCTCAATAGTATGTAATTTTGCATCAAATGAAGTACACATGCAACTACCAACTCTAGTGGCTGATATGAAATTTTGTAACTTTACAGGGTAATATGTGCAAAAGCCCTTGTCTTATTGGCCAATTAATTCTATATTACCCCCTAAAAGTTTTGATAGTTCAAAAGAGTACATGTCTTTCACAAAAATTGGAAAACAAGGGATTGAAATGGAATTCGTAGAACTTTAAAGGGGTTATAACTAACATAAGGAATCTATTTTGTAAAAGATTTTCACATGTTGACTGTTTCATTGATAGAAAAAGGAATTAATGCATGTAACAAAATTTGCTAATGGATTAGTTTGGGTTCGAATTTAAAATCTAGTTATTTACTGGGTAGGATTTGGATGTGTCAATCCAAAATCAACGGTTGGGATTTTTTTGTGTTTATACCCATAAAAGGTTGGAAATTAGCACATATCCCATCGAATGACATATTCATAAGCAAAACATTTTTGTGTGTGCCCCCCCCTAAAAATATCATATTTAAATATCTCCAAATTTAGCTGGCTTGCAAGGCATAGATGGAAATTTTGCCAAGGGCGAGTTCAAAATTTCCAACTTTTCAGATGCATACATGCAAAAATCCCTACATTCCAATATCGCACTCGGGATCTGCGAGCTATCTATTAAATATAAAAGTGTTAAACCAATACAATTATTAGGGCCAAACCGATGAACTTTTGGGAATTTTGCAATCAGACCCCCGCAAACCATGATATTGCAGAGAATCCTCTTGTGTACACGCCCCTGATTTGAGAGGGGCAAGTAACAACTGCTGTGATTGATATTTATTTAGACAGGCAAAGTCAAAGTCAAGAGTAATAAATTATTTTTATAAGTTAATATTTTTTTATTAAAATTAATTCTATAATAATTTAAAATTTTAAAAATTAATTAATGTTATATAATAATTTAATTTAAATAATAATATAAAAAATTAATAGTAAATTTTAAAAAAAAAAAAAATTTAGAAATTGCTTGGTCCTGGCCCTAAACATTTAACAAGATGCAAATATTGACATTGTAAAGACACATAATTGGAAAAAAAATTTTCATATTCAAAATTTGCATTCTTGGAAGGACAAACAAGTGAGATATAGACAACACATGCACACTCAATCTTCCATAATTTCTAATGAAGATATCACATAGAAGACTCGCCAAAAACAAACATTTAACTTCAATCAAAACAAAAGATACTCACATTGGACCAAATGAAAAACAAGATCAAAAATATTATTGTATCTAGCCAAATGAGGTCTCCATTCTAGCTGGTTAGGTTCAGTCACATACCAAAATAATGAAGGATGGGAAGCAAAGATTCTGATTTTTAGCTGCCACGGAGCACCTTCCAGCATTGTACCGGTTCACATATATTTGCATCACATATAGCAAAGTGATTTATCCACATTTCTAGAAAAAAATTCAATGAAAAACAAAAAAATGGAGGGTAAATTGGTCCACACGGCACATGATTCACAATCCAGTCATTGACGCTGAAAAAAATGAAAGAAAAAAATAAAAAAGAGAACATGTTCTTGAATGCAAAATGAAAAGAAAAGTCTAGTTGAGATTCTAGAGGATTAACAGGTGGGAAGGTTGGTCTTATAAAATAAACAAGTTGAGCAACATTTGCATTGGGATGTCGATAATGGAATAAAATTACATGTATTTGTCTAGGCATGAGGGAATTAAAACTAAATAAACAAATCAGGGAGAAATTTTCAACATTATTAACTATTAAAAGAATAAAAGCAAGAATAAATCTTGCTATCTTATATAGAGTTCTTAATTTTCTTTCTATTTTTGGAAATATAATTGTTAGTGTGATGAATAAGAAAAGTGCGGAGAAGGGAGAAGCTCGGGAAGATTTTTTCCTTGTCTTCTTTTTTTTTTTTTTGCACATGATACATGCATAAAATAATATTTGCCTGCATGCATTTGCAAAACCATATTTAGATACAAAATGGCCATTTTAATGTCTCTGCATAGGGACATACATGCAAATGTGCATATGAACAGGGGTGTATACGAACAAACTCTAAAATCAAAGCTTATGACCACATGAACATGAAGGAACAGAGCAAAGGGGACAAGATGGATAAGATGGAAATGGTGAAGCCATAAAATTATTTCACATGCATCAATTGTATATTGTACCTTGATCCCTGAATCTGGGCTAAGATTCCCTTGCAAAATTAAATAGGTTTGACCTTAATATTTTGAAAAAAAATCATGTTTAAGCTAGCTCAAGCCAAGCCAAAATTGTTCTACCAAATAATTTGGCTAAATAATTTGGCTAAATAATTTGGTATATAAAGCACGTATATTTACAATGATATATTAGGTTTTCCTAACCTTCCAGTTTTAAAATTGGAAGCTACGGAAAACATGCAGGCAAGGGTATATTTGCAAAAAATGTAATGTCTACGGGTGTAAAAATGTAGTACCATGCTTTTGTTGGGGTATATGTGTAAACATTGATTTGTTGGGGGGTATATATGTAAACATTGATTTTTTTAGGATATCTACACAAATTTCATGATTTTGCAGGGCTATGCATGCAAAAAAAAGACTTTAGAGAGACATGATAATTTAATTACACAAGAGTGCTACAACATGGAAAGAGTAGGATTTAAGAACATACCAATAGGATTAATTGTACAATGGCAACATGGCACCAAGCTTCCAAACTCAAATTTAAATATGTTTGAATTTTTTCCTCAAGAGCCTGTAATGTCCTTTGATGTGTCAAAGATATCTGATCATATATGTTTTTTTTTTAGGGTTGACAACTAATTCCAGTTAGAAACTAGTTCAAATTAGTCAGGCTAGACAAACAGCGGTAGATACTTTTCTGACCTGCCAGTGTCTCAGAATCTGAAAACCAAGATGTTTGGACTTTGGATAAAGGTGCCACATCAAGTTCAAGGATGGAGATTGGTCAGGCAAACAAGGTTATCCTGTCAGATTGATTAAAAATTATATCCCTGAAATATACAAGTATCGCCCAAGAACTATGGCATTCATGCCTAGTTAAAAAACATAGTACTTTCTTGTGTTAACCTTAGAATGTTTTCAAAAGAATGAACAGAGACAACAGACACATCCTGGCTTAGAAATGTGAACATAAATCATAAGCCACCTCAATTTTTAGTGTCAAATCAGGCATGGAATCATTTATACTAATCCATGAACAGGAGAATTAATATGATGTTAAGCATGGATAAACAATAGAATCATCACAAAAAAATTTCATAGAATCAAAATGATATTCATTCATACATGCCTAGGTGGGGCTTGTGATTGCTGTTCCAGCATCTGCCTTTTCAATCTCCATCGGAGTATCAAACTGAACTCACTTCCAGGAGAAAAAGCCAATTCCAGCTCTTTGGATGTCTGGGTTGTCTTGAACTGGCTTTTCACCTTCAGATTTTCCTGCTTAACAAATAACAACTGAGGCAATCTTTGAGGTTTAGTGACATTAACCTATGATAACATGCACGTGTCTATGAAGCTATAAGAAGACATGCCTTCTTCACAGTCCCAATGCTTATACTGACAATTTCTTTGAAAAGGTATTTTGTGACTCAATCCTTTCCAAGTACTTGTAAAAGAAAGCTTTTTGGCACCTGTATCATTTTCAAATGTAAGCATTAGTTGAAAAAAATAAAAAAAAATATTGGATTTTATGTTCAGAAAAGGCTTGAGATGAATAAACAATTGAATGCAACCAGTATGCTTGACGTTCAGGGTCATCTTGATGTTATTATATCAAGAAATGAAACTGGATATGCTACGACAAAACATAAAAGAATGCAGCCAATAAGATACGTGTGTAACTCATTGGAAGTTTCTCCTACAATGATACATAAAACATGTAAGAGAGAAACCCATTAGTCAGTGCGCTTGAAGGAATACCCACTTACTGGAATAAGAACATAAAGATGAACAATGATGGAAACAAAAAGAAGTTAGGCCCTCTCAAGTTTACCTCCCTTTGTACTACAAAACCGTGGAATGGGAGGTGCAGTATGAACTAAATTAGTCAATAGATCATCAAATGTTTTTGTGTTTGGTCTCCAGTCAGGTCCACTCTTACCTAACATACTAAATCCATAAGCATTGCAAAAAATAGGCAAAAGATTATTCATAAAAAGCACTACTAATTTCAATGAATATCTTGGAATGTAGAAATGACAAAATTAATTATATCAAGTCATGATGTGTTATACACTGCATTTCTCATTTGATTGTGAAAACTTAAGGCAAACCATATACTCACATGAATCTTATCTTCATTACATGACTTGATGACTACTGTAACATCACCCAATGATATGTCATTCTTCTTCTTTTGATCTGAAATTGATGCTTCATAGCCTAAACTTATGAAGAAAACATTGACCTGAAAATTACATGAACTAACATTCATCAAACACCTTTCAACATTAAAGAATCAGATGCACAACTGCACAACCTTTAAGTCTGTTCTACAAAATTCACCAGACTCAACAGCAAAAATGTGCCAGGAGGAAGGTCCGAGATCTCTTCCAGAAGGTAACAATAACCTGTTAGCAATGCAAATGAGGGAAGAAATGAATAAGTTCTTTTACAAAAATATTGAAGACAATCTGCACCACACTAACCATCTTAAAGTATTAGCAAATATAGTCAGTTGATGTAACCTCAAGTCATTGATCTTAGTAGGATGACAACAATAGCCAGAGAATAACCACAATAACTTAAGAATCGGTGTACAATAGATTGTTGGAAGAATGAAACAATTCACCTTCTAAACCAACATCCCCATGATCGCAAAAAGTGATGCTATTCGTGATTCCAGTTGCAGAAACCCACTTAGTTCTATTTCATGCAATCATAACCTGTATCAAAAACAAAATGAATCACATATTCATAATTGTGTTATACCAGATAACTAATGCAAGCATCTTAATATAGAGAAGTGATCAATGTGACACTAACTAGGTAGGCAACTAGAGTGTTGCCGGGCAAAAAAATGTAGTCAGATTATTAAATAATTTTCACCTGCCTGATTAGCATCTTTCAGGCTTCTTTTCATCCAAGAATCCAATGGAAATCCAAATTCTAATTCTTCTTATATATATTATATTTATCATGTTTATATATATTATATTATATTTATAAGTTCCTACCTAGAGTCATCAAAACATTCAACTTGGAGATATTTGAATGTAGCCACTATATTTATTTAAAAAAATCTAACTCCTTTCAATTCAATATTTTCACCGCTCAAGATTAATTTTTTATTTTACAAATATAAACTTGAATTCATTGCCTCCACAAAACCGAAAATTCAATTTTCTTTTACCAAAACAAATCCTTCTAAACAAGAGGATTGGAATTCTCATACTCATATTAAGTACCGGATGAGTCTTTCAATCAGTTCCGCCCATGCATAACAAAACAAAAAAGGAAAAAAAATGCTTGACTTAAATCAAGTACTTCTGAAAAGACAATCTTTTCATCCACTAAAAGAACAAAGAAGAGCAATGAAATTCTCAAAACTCCCAACTTAACATTATTCTGAAAGTAAGAACCGAAAGTCCCAATTTTTACCTGGGAAGAAAGAGGCTGCTTCCAAGAAATCGCTGCCATCCCAATTGACGCCATCAATTTTATTCAGAATATTAGTAGAAAATTACGAAAGAGCAAAAACTCTAGTCACAAGGAGTAGAACCCTATCGACCCCACCCTCCAAATGCGCTGCAAAACAAATAACCTCTAAACCAAATTGAATTACGATAATACCTCACCTATGGTAAATTGCCACGTGTCATATTTAAACGGTTCCGCCGCTGTACTATACAGAGAAATGGATACGAATGGGCTTCTCTGAGAGAAGAGGGGGAAGAAGAGGATGGAAGTGGCCATCAGGACCGTCTCCATGGGTTTCAATCCTGAGGTAAGGCCCCCTCCGCCATAGTTTCTTGCTTTTTTTTTAATATCTTTTTTGCATTCTTTGATTGTTTGATATATGGAAACAAGCTCGCAAATGGTGCGCTGGGTTGCGGATTCTGCTGATTTGAGTTTTGTTGGAAATGGATTGTCAATTGCGGAGTTTGGGGGACTTTGGTTGTTGTCGATGATATGTGATCAGAGTTGTCCCCTTTACAAGAGAAACCTTTTTATTTGTGATTTATAGATGAGTAGCTGCTGCTTGGTTTGGTTTCAACCTTCAAATTGTGTCTATTAGAACTTTTCTGGATTCATTCGCAGTATTCTGTTTGCATTTCTTTCGACTTGGTGTCTCTATGCAGTCAAAAGCTTGGATTTTGGCAAGGATGAAGAGTTTTGATTGAGTAATTATACAGCTAATTTGGGAAATGTTTTGCAAGAAATTGTCAAATTAGGGTTAAATTGTAATATCTTATATAGCATGCTACTTCTCATATTGCCACCTTGAATTTGTTTTTCCAAACATTTGTTTCTAGAGGCCTCAAGGATAGCTGATGAAATTTTTTGTGCAGATAATGGGAAAGCATATAGAATACTACGATAAAAAAGGTTTGGCTTCTCATGACATGAAATTCTATCTTTACACAACAAAGATTGCTCAAAGAAACTTTTCTGGAAGGTGAGAAGTGTGTCTGGCGATCTAGTCTCAAAGCTAATTCATTTTTGAGAGGATGCTCCCCAGTTTTCCTCCTTGCCATGAGGGTTTTTTTTTTCCCAATTCAATACACTCTAGTGTTTCTGTTGCATTCTTGAGTTCACTGAAAGCAATACTTACAATGGCCCAAGTTACATACATGGTTCATATTGATTTGAAGAATTTCAACCCTTGAAATTCTCTGTGATTATTGCTGTAAATTGTAGAGTTCTCTTTGCATTGTCCCGAGAGTTCAACCCAGCAAAAATTATGGATTCCTCTTTAACTAGTTAAGAAATCATGCAGTGTTGCTCTCTTTACATGGAGAGCATACTGTAGCAATTGATGTGAATTTTCTTGTATGTATCGTTGTAAAGTTTCTCTATATCTTAGATATACCTATGCATAATTCTATGTCCATTTCTTGAGTCCAGATTTGATGTAAAAGGCATAAAAAGCAGTTCATTAAATCTGTTCCCATTCAATAATTGCTCTACAAGCCGCAACCATTATTTCGCTGCCTATGCGATATCTCGAGGTAATTCTTTTGCATCTTCTCTTTCATCTCTGTTGGTTCTTTGGAAGAGCTGGCCGCTTCAGCTTTTCTTCAATTCAGATTTAGAAAATGCGGGAATCTCTACTGCTTCTAAGGACTTTGGCAACTTCACTGTTGTTACCACGCCTTGTGAGGATGGAGAGTCAAAGGTAGATGTCCTGTCCTCTTCGTGCCTTTTCTGATTTTGTGGTTGATAGCTTCTTGTTATAAGCTTTGAAGCATGATTAGGCTTTAATATATATAGTCAATCATATCTCTGTACAATATCATCTTGGATTGCTATCTAAAGTAAAAAACTAATGTTGTATTTGTTATGAGAAGCAGATCAGAGTTGATGTGTCTGGTACAAGGACGCAAGCTATCTTTGATGATGTTTTTACCAAGCTAGTTGATGCTGCACAACCAATTCCTGGATTTAGACGAGTAAAAGGAGGTTCGTTCACAGATCCAATCAAGCAATTATAGCGTCAGTGATTCCATTTATGATGATGCAAAAAAGCAATATATTCAATGTTAAAAGGGGGACATTAGTAAACTGAAATTAGGAAAATGATTTTCACCATTTGCCTGGACAAATTTCATTATTGTTGTTCAAGAAGCAGGCACAACTAGAACATATTGGATGGTGATAGAAAATCTACAATATCATTTTTTTGGAAACACAAATGCACACACACAGATAGATTGTAAATTTTTTTTGTAAATGATGCGACTATTTTTTTTTAAGGAAAGGTAAATTGAAGCTATACTCACAAATTTGCAAAATTGTGTTTGCACTAACATATTTGTTGTCACTTGCCTGTGCAACGTTGTTTGTATTCCTTTTTTGGATCAATTAGGATCCATTTATTCAACTGGTAACTGACATGTATTCCTATTGGTTTTCTTGTCTGCATGATTGCAACTTGAACAATTCAGGGAAAACTCCGGACGTAAGTATTTGGTCTAAATCTTCTCCTGCTGCTTTTTCTACCTTCATTTACTTCTTTTGCAACATTGAGCACTATTCTTTTGGCAACTGAGATGCAATACTGAATACTGTTTGAAGCTGTTTTTTTTTTTTTTTTTGTTCTCTCTATCTACATATAATTAATGGTCTAACATGGTAGGGTATATTTTACTTATTTCCACCTTTTTCTTCACAGATCCCCAAAGATATTCTCTTGCACATCATAGGACACTCCAAAGTTAACTATCAGACTATCAAAAAAATCATCAACTCCACTGTTGCTGAATATGTGGAGAAGGTGCAAATTTGAAGTTTTGGTTTTGCAAATTCACATCTCAACAATTATTGAATGAAACTAAACACCTGCATTTATCTCTAATATGCTCTTTAATGTTCTTGCTGTGATTCTTCAGGAAGGAATGAAGGTCACCAGAGACCTAAGAGTCGAGCAGAGCTTTGAGGAGCTCGAAGCAATATTTATACCAGGCAAAGAATTCAGTTTCAATGCAATAATCAAGCTTCAAGGCACCGGTATATCCAAATCTTGATTTTTGTGAAAACACAAGGCATTTTTCGTGGTTAAACTCCTTGCTTCATTTTTTTTTGTCTGAGATAAATGAAGCAAGGTATGAGTTTGTATTGTGATTCACAACCGTAACTCATTCATTTAGGTTAAGTAAATCTTCCAATATTTATTTCCATTTGTGGTATTTTTGTTTGGCAAGTGTGATAATTTATCAGCAGAAGAATTAATGTTTCACTTCTAGTGGAATTGTGAGAGTTTGATTTCGCATTTTATGTTTAACTCATTTGTGCTGCAAAGTTTGAGTTTGCTTGTTTTTTAAGCTTAGGAAAAGAGTGAGCTGAAATTTTGGAAAAATCATATTATAACCCTGTAAAATCATAAAATTGCACATGTTAAAACAAGGATATTTCCACTAGTACCCCGCAACACTATCCTATTTGCAAATATGTCCCTTGATCTTCCGGAAATGCCTTTGTTTGCCCTTTTCAATGTTACCAAACTCCAAAGTCACAGAAACTGTAAAAGCATTACCATTTTTTTCTACGAAATCTACTGCAAAAAACCATATGAATCGTTCATTTGAAAAAAAAATCACATAACCAAGTTTAATGTTAATATATCCAAGGTAACAATTATAGTGATAAATAATTATTTTGTTTTTTTAGAATGAAAAAGACCAAATTACCGGTTTCTAATGTATTTAAGGTAACAAATATTGTGATAAATAATTATTTTCTTTGGATCTATTTTTAAATTAAAATTAGACAATTAGCATTTTTACATTGAATATGAAAACCAAAATCAAAATTAATAAATTTTTTCAGGTCAGTACTATTCAACTCAGTTTAGGTATTTTTTTGAAAATAAATGATAACATGAGTAGCTTTTGTGCAAAAAAGCCTAAATTTAGTAATGTAGACTGATTGTAAGTAAGGTTTTAAATTTCGATTTCAGACACTAACCGAAATAGATCTATTTTGATTGTTTTGACCAAATTATTTTAAAAATTTTTTGACTAAACTTTGACTTTAAATTTAAAATTTTTAAAACAATTTCAAAAATAAAAAAAAGTTATATACATTTTTTTAAAGTATTAATTAAATTTTTTTGGTAAAAAACAAAAAATATGTGAGAATTCGAAATTTATACTTCGTTGAATTCAAAACTAAGTTTCAATTGAGATCTAATTAAAATCTTAACTATTAAGTTAATAATAATTTGTGATATAATTATAATATATAAATATAAATAATATATTTTTAAAATTTAAAATCGAAATACAAGATGAAACGTTTTGTCCATAAACAAACGCGAAACGTTTCGGCGGTTTGAACGGAAATTTTAAACCATTTATAAGGTCATATTTGCACAACGAGGGTTATCTGTGAAAATGTCACTTCAACAGAGTGGTTATGTAATTTAATAATTTTACAGGGGTATTATGAAAATATTGATCACAATTTAAAAGATTATAAAATTTTCTGTCGTCTGGGTACACATGCAAACAGAACCTTACGAGAAAAGTTCAAACCCCCGATTGGACCCCTCCCAAGCTTTTTCGAGATAATTTCCTTGCGATCTCGGTTCGAATCCGAGAGCTCCGAAACTGATCCCTTGGCCCTTCGATTCGTCGGAGCGATCGAGATCTCTCGAAAATGGTAACCTACTTCTTCTCAGATTCTCCAATTTGATATTCTTTTCTTCCAATTCTTGGATTTGAGTGGTTTCATTTGATTTTGATGTTAGTCCCACAAAAAGGGATTTGATTTGATTTACGTCGGAAATGACAATGTGATTCTTCTCAGAATCTTCAAGTTGATGTTATTTTCTTCGAGTTCCTCCGCTCTTGTTTGCGTTATTGTCTCAATCGGTGAGATTTTTCTAATTGCTGTTCTTATTTCTTGGGTTTGAGCGCTCTCTTTTGATTTTGATGTTTTGAATGAGAAATTCATCCTATGAGGATTCTTGCTCTTTTTCTTCGAGAAAAGGTAACCCATTAATCCACATCCAGAGGGCAAATTAGCGTACTATCTTGCAGGTTGGAAGATATTGCTTCGAGGCTTGAGAAAATATGGTGCTGTATGTATTGCCAAGGATGAGTTTCTGTGGGTTTGAGTTTGTCGTCACAGTGTGATTTTGTGATCATATGATAGCATGGACTTCCATTATTTTGTCGTTGTTGTTTTGAAGGGTTGCAAAATTGGCTGGAAATTATACATTATGATATCATTTTTACCTTTTTGTGTTTTTGGAAATCATATAATTGGTTTATGAAGTTTTGATAGGGTTCAATGTATTTAAATGTTAAACTTTGGATGTTACGAGGTGTATATTTACTGTGATCTCAATGTGTAGATTAATCTCTTTCTCTTCTGTGTCATAGGTTCTTCTGCAGCCAGATCCGTTCCTCAATGAACTTACAAGTATGTATGAGAGAAATAAACAGAAGGGATCTGTCTGGGTCACTCTGAAACGTTGTAAGTCTTTGTTCTTTTCCCTTTCTTTGGACGGCTTGCTCTATATCTTCAGTTTTTGACTTCAATTTTGATGGCATGGAGATACTGGTTGCTGATCACTGCCATATGACATATGTATCGGATACAGGATGTTTGAAAAATTAGGAATAGTGAACATGGGGTCCAGCACATGTGAAAATTCTGCTGCAATAACTTGATATTTTTCATCTTAGAATCATATTTTCTTAGGAGACTGGTCACACATTATTTGAGCTTTTCAATTTTCCATAAGGTAGGTGCTGATTACTGAAGAGTTTTTGACTGAAGGATGAACACATATCTAGATTTGCTTTTTGTTTTTGATTTTCTCTATTTCTCTTCCGTCTTTTTGTGTTTTTAGCTTTTTTACATCGCTTCTTTCACCCAGCTCTTGTCTATTCCTTGCATTAAAAACTAAGAAACTCTAATATTGTGTGTCCATAAGCAAGGATATGTGTTGATAGTTTCCTACAAATTAACATGATTAAATCCTTTTATTAAAAAGGTTTGATTGTGTCTTGTTTAATTTCCTTTTTAGCATCAATAAAATCCAAGGCACAAATGAGGAAAAAGGAGGAGGCAGGTGATGTTCTTGAGTACAAGTGTCTTGTTCGTGCCACTGATGGAAAAAAGAAAATCTCAACTTTGGTTTGTTTCTGGTCAATTTTCTACTTTGTATTTCTGCATATGCATTTATTTTCATGTTTCTCATAGAAAAAAAGGTTAGCCATACCTTGGGAACAGTAAAAGCTGACCAGAACAATTTGTTTAGGACTTGTTTCAGTACTATGTAAAAAAATTCATTGGGAAATTTTTCCTTAGGATTTGGGTTTGCATGCAACCCAATTGCTATAACCTTTCCTATGGATGGTAATAATATTGGCGGGTGATTATCATTAATTTTTGGACCAAGGTGAATGGAAGCCACAGTCCATAGGAAAATTTAAAAAAAGTTACCTCTTCTTAATGTTCCTATGGAATTGCATCATTCCGAAAGAACAGGGAGGTGGTCTCAAAAGTGGTTCCAAACACCTACTGTGGAAAAAAAAATTATGAAGCAAATAGATCCTTGGAACCCCCAACTCATGTGGAATTTGGGGTTATTCATGCAGTCCCATACATAAAATCCAAGTAAGACCTCTTCTTCTATATCAGTGCACCCGCTCTTACCCCTTTTTTAGTTGGATTTCTTTAGTTATTTGGTCGATTTTCCATCAAGATTTGACCCACATGAAATTGTAATGTAGGGCGTTTTGGTAAAACCTGTTATAGGAAAAAACCTGATCAAGCCTTGGAATATTATTTTAAGTTATTAGGTCTATTATGAATTCTACTCCAACAAGGACTCCTACTTGGAAAAGAGTCCTTCTCAAGAAAAGATTCCTAGTTGACTTGAATTCTGGCTTTATACTTTTCTAACCAGAATTCTCTTATTTTTAGTTTCCCTATTTTAAATAGCATTAGTCTTAGAACCTATATAAGTTGTCCTAGACAGTCATGTAACATCAACCATTATTCATCAAAGTTTTACTATTCTTTTAGAGTTTATGTTTATGAAAATATCTGTTTTCTTACAATTGAAATTAACAACATTGACTTCAGCCCATTTTCTTCCTTTTCATTCTTTTCCTACTACAACTAGTGCTGATCGAAGAAATCAAGCAACCATGAAGAAAGATTTCAATGAATTGCCAATTAATGCTTTGATTGGTGTAAAAAATCGAGAAATTGGAAAATCGGAGAATCGATGAGCCTATACACTGTCAAGATCCTCCCTTACTTCCACATCGCAATGCTCCGTGAGATGAGTCTAGTGACGAGGAATTTGATTGTTTTCCTCAAATACAACATGAGAAAAACCAACAGTTTAGAGAAAGGGGTTATAAACTCAAGGTTGATCTTTTTCACTTTAATGGGCAACTATCAATTGAAGAGTTTCTCGATTGGCTTGTAACTGTGAAGTGTTTCTTTGAATACATGGAGGTACTTGAAGAGAAAAAAGTTAACCTAGTTGCCATCAAACTCAAAGATTATGCATTTGCATGGTGGGACAACTTCAAGTGCAAAGAGCAAAGGAAAATTGTTGAAAGATTCAATATTGGCTCAAGATGTTGAAGCTTCTCAATGGAAAATTCCTTCTTGATGACTATGATTCTATCTTTTATGAAAAATACATCAACTTGAAGCAAAGCCAACACAATGTGCAAGCATATGCAAAGAGCAAAGGAAAATCGTTGAAAGATTCAATATTGGCTCAAGATGTTGAAGCTTCGCAACGGAAAATTCCTTCTTGATGACTATGATTCTATTTTTTATGAAAAATACATCAACTTGAAGCAAAGACAACGCAATGTGCAAACATATGCAAACAAATTTAATCATCTATCATCTCGTAATCACTTAATGGAGACCCAAACTCAAATGGTGATATGATTTATTGTTGGGTTAAGCAAACAAATTTGGAACCAAGTTGCTTTGAGCATTGTGGGGACAATGTTTGAGACAATCAAGTTAGCAAATTCAATAGAAGCACAATTTAATTCTCTAGGAGATTGAGTCTTTTGATTGAGCCAAAATCAACATAAATAAGAATATGGAATTCAAATTAGACAAAAAAGGGTTAGCAACACACAAAGATCTAGATATGAAGCAAGCATTAGATCAGTGGAAGGAAGTGGACAACTGCGCTAAAATCATATTAATTCATGGAAAATGGGCTAGTAACTCCCAAATTCTTACATGCAAGCTTTTACGTCATTTCACAACACCAAAAGAGCCATCAATGAACCCAGGATAATTTGCTTTAGGTGTGAAAATTTTAAACATCGATTAGTGGATTATCCATGTTGAAAATTTACTAATTTTGTCTAAGAAGAGAATGAGTTTGATAAAAATTTTGATGATATAGTTCAACTCAAGGAACCAATCGAAGAATATAAATATCAAACTTATGTTTATGATGATAATGGGGATATGCTACCACTTTCTTGTGTTACGACATATCATGTTATCACCAAGACTATTGCTTTTAATTGGCTTGGTAACAACATATTTCACATAAGATGCACTATAAAAGATGACCTTTGTATTGTAATTATTGGTGGAGACTCTTCACTTACCAACTACTCAACGACTTAAAAGGGTGGTGAGGGAAGTGTAGATTGATATTGCATTATTGATTTCTCTATTACTAAGTACTATGTTGATGGCGTGGAGTGACGTGATTGACATAGATGCTTGTTATCTCCTACTTGAAAGACCGTATCAATACGATTGATATACAATCCATCATCAAAGGAGCAACACCTTTACTTTTACTAAAAATGGAAAGAAAATTACTTAATTTCTATGAGAGAGAACTTCCAAATAATTAATGAAGGCTTGGATATGAAAAAAAAGAGTTTGAGAGCACAAAATTATCTTGCATTTAATATGAACTAATTCTTGAAAAAGACTAAATAATGTGAATAAATTTATGTGGTGATTGAAAGAGATTCAAATAAGAAAAATCAGAACAACATCACTCCAAATGAACTCTCTACTAAATTCTCCTCTCAAAGGGACATCCAACATTGCATAGATTTAATCATAGGAGCAATATTATGAAATAAACCACATTATCGGATGAGCCGAATGGAACATGATGGATGAGATGACAAATCGAAGAGCTCATTAAAAAAGAATATGCATGAGAAAATAAAAGTTCTTGTGTTGTCTTGACATTGCTGACACTAAAGAAAGATAGCACATGACATTTACGTGTTGATAACAAGGTAATTAACAAGATTATAATTAAATATTATTTTCCTATTTCGTCCTTGGATAACCTGCTGGACATTCTTTATGTTTCATGTGTCTTCTCAAAAATAGATCTTCAAAGTGGCCATTACCAAATAAGAATTTGAGAAAAAGATGAATGCTATACTGGATTCAAAGCAAAAGATAGGCTTTATAAATGGTTGGTTATGCCATTTGGCTTATCAAATGTACTAAGTACATTTATGAGGCATGAATCAAGTCTCGAGGCCTTTCATTGGAAGGTATGTTGTATATTTCGATGATATTATTGTCAATAGAAAGATTGAGACAGATCATTTTAAACACCTATATGAAGGCTTGAAGGTTCTTCAAAGGGAAAGCTTGTTTGGTAATTTGAAGAAGTGCACCTTCCTCTGATCAAGTGTCGTTTTCCTATGGTATATAATCTATGTTGCAAGTATTCAAGTTGATGATAGTAAAGTTGGAGTTATATGTTTATGACTAATACCAAAGACCATACATGATATAAGGAGTTTTTATGGATTGCTTTCTTTTTATCGACATTTCATAAAAAATTTCAGCTTTATTGCAGCTCCAATTAAACATTGTATGAAGAATAAGACTTTCAGTTGGCCTCCAGAAGTTGAAGAGAATTTTCAAGTGGTAAAATAGAAATTTTTTGTAGCACCAATATTAGCTTTGCCTAATTTTGGCAAGTTGTTTGAAGTGGATTGTGATGTTTCTTATGTGAGTATAGGTGTTGTACTCAGAAAAAACATCTAGTTGTCTTTTATAGTGAAAAATTAAGTTAAACTCGCAAAAGATACTCAATCTATGACTTGGAATTCCATACTATAGTGCAAGCATTGCAACATTGGTGACATTATTTAATCCAAAAGGAGTTCATTTTATTCTCAAATCATGAAACTCTCAAATCTCTTAATGGTCCACACAAGTTGAAATAACACGTTGAGAGGGTGAGTTTTATTCAAGAGTATTCAATGATCATCAAGCAAAAGTTGGAAGCACAAAACAAGATTGTATATGCACTAAGTTGAAGACACATTTTGCTGACAGGTTGAAGGAGTTGTATGTGGATAATGAAAATTCTTCTACTATTTGGTCTACATCAAGACCATTATCAAGACTAAAAAGTGGTTGATGGCTATTTGTTCAAGGGTAATAGCTTGTGTATATTATCCTTCTTGTTATGAGGGTACATCATACTAGAACTTCATGGAGGTGGTCTAGGGGAATACTTTGATCGAGACAAAACAATTGCTTTATTAAAAAGAAGTACTGTTGGCACAAGTTAGAAAAAGATGTTGCAAAGATAGTTGAGCGTTGTAATATTTGTCAAACCTCCAAGGACATGTGCAAAACACAAGTTTGTATATACCACTATTAGTTTCCAATGCGTCTTGGGAAGATGTTAACATGGACTTTATTATTAGCCTTCCCAAGACACAGCGACATGTGAACTCCATATTTGTTGTGGTGAATTGATTTTCAAAGATGACTCATTTTGTTCATTGTCGCAAGGGTATGATGTCTCACATGTGGCAAATTTATAATTCACTTATATAGTTTGATTACATGACATTCCACAGAGCATTACCTCAAATTGAGATTTAAAATTTGTGGGTTTTTTCTTACAAACATTGTAGAAGAAGTTAAACACAAAGCTAAATTTTAGTAGTGTATATCATCCACAAACCAATGAATAAATTGAAGTGGTGAATAAAAGTATTGAGTATTTACTTCAAAGCCTAACTAGCGATGAACCAAGACAATGGGAACTTATAGTTTCGCAAGCAGAATTCGCAAATGTTTTCACAATTGCTCTACTCAAAAAAACCCTTTTGATATTGTTTATAGGAGAAACCCAACTGACATGATGTTGAAGGCATGACAAAAAGGATGAGATTGTTATATGAAAAAAATAAAACGAGAACTGAACTAAGCAATGCAACCTAGAGGTGTGCAGCTATCAGACATTGCATATCAAAAGAATTCAGGGTAGGAGATTCAGTAATGGTCTATTTGAGAAAAGAAATATTTTTGTTGGTGTATACAACAAACTACACAAGAAAAAAAACTTGTTCCTTGCCGTATCTCGCAAAGAATTAGGGAAAATACATCCAAGATTGAGTTTCCACCATAATTAAATATATTCAATGTTTTCAACATCTCAGACCTTTATGAGTACAAGAGTGTTGAACGCTCCATTGGGAACACATGGCCTAAATCTTTATTGATTAAAGAATATAGACAAGTTGCAGAAATCATTAACAAATAAACTATTGGTTCTCATATGTAATATTTTGGTGAAGTGGGTTAATAATCCAACAATTGAAGCAATTTGGATTACAAGAGAAGAGCCTGTAGATATTGATATGCAAGTCATGGAAGCATATAAAGTTGAAAACTCAAGGGTGAATTCTCCTCAACCTGAGGGGACTAAGGCAGGGCATTTTGGTAGAACCTATCATAGGAAAAAATCACATTTGGTCTTGAATATTATTTTAGGTTGTTGGGTCTGCTATATATCCTACTCTAACAAAAACTCCTACTTAAAAAGGTTCTTTCTCAAAGACTTTATATACTTTTTAAATTAGAGTTCTCCTATTTCTAATATCCCTACTTTGAATAAGATTAGTTTTAAAACCTATATATGTTGTGCTAGACAGCCATGTAACAACAACTATTATTCATCAAAACTCTACTACTCTTTTAGAGTTTACGTTCACGAAAATTCCTGTTTTGTTACAGCTGAAATCAACAGTGTTGACTTCAGCCTATTTCTCTTCCTCTTTTTGCTCTTCCTGCTGATTTCTCACGACTTGTACAACCGCCGCTATGCCAAACTGGCATCGGCATGTGTATGCATTAACACACACTAGAAACGCATTAAGTAGTGCATGTTACATGATATTATCTTCTCCATTAGACCTCTTCTTTTTGGGATGGCTCATGGATTACTGCCATGAAGAAAATACTTACCAAAATTCCTAATATGTTACCAACAAACTGCGTGTTTCAAGCTTTTACCCTGTGTGACTCTGCACAGTATAACTATGAATATATCAGTGTTCCATTGGTTCCCCTCAAATGAGTTGAAGGTGTTCCTTAAGATCTGTTTGGAAATTATATTACAAAGGTAATGGACATTGTCTTTTATACAAAACCACGCTGTGAATGTCTGCCAGAAAATGTATCAAATTTTGGTGGATAGGATTAACCATAATGTAACCATAGCCTTATCTACATGAGCGTATGATCAGGTTTGATGGTGATATGGAATGCTTGTTAAGTCAGTGCTAGCTCTAGAAATTGGCTTTTTAGTAGCTTGGGTTCAGCTTCAGTAGGTAGTTAAAACTGTTTGGTTATAAACTTAGGGATCCTTGTTACTTTTACACTACTGTTTTGATTTGGCAATGGATTTCCCCAGGGTGAATATGGTGTACATGGTCATCATTGCCATCTTTTGTCTATATGTATGGTGTTTGTAGTTATGCACAGGTGGTTGGGATTGAGATATTTTTTTAAACTTTGTTGTTGTTGTTTGGGGTGGGGTGGGGGATTGGTGAAAAAAAATTCAATAGTTTAATATTTTGTTTAAGATAAGTGGATTGAGTTAGATGTTGAATTTAGCTAAATTAGATTTTAAGTTCCTACAGGAACAAAATAAACTAGACATGAGAAATTAGTTTGGAGCTTGACTAGCAGTGGTCATGGCCAAATACAGTTCAACTTGAGCTGAATATGTTGCTAGACAGGAAATAGGATTGGGTCCATGAGGCTAAATTAACTTGTAGATTGAGAAGACAACATGACTTAGTTTAGGAATGACGTGTCCCAAGCTTGGATCTGCACAAGACAAAATCTGCAATGTGACAAGCCGAAGCTGGATAAAATTTGAATCTTGAACTTATTATTATGCTATTCTCTTTGTGATCCCTATAAATTGTTAGGAGGAGATATGCCCAATAGAGAATTTGTAGAACTAAAGCCTGAATAATTCCCACATGGCAGCCTGTTGGTAGTTATGGGCACTGTTGGAGTTGGCAGTGCCATGGTGACAATATGCTCTCCTCTACCAAGATCTAGCAATGTCATTGCTGCAGCTCCATCTGAAGTCTGTTATCTCTGCCCAATAGTTCTTGGTAACCCTTGTACCACGGCTTATTCTAACTATGGAAAGTGATGAAATTTATAGTGTTTTTTATTGGGTCATCTAAAAGTTTAGCATGGTTGACATCATCTATGATCTCCAACATGGATATGGATTTGGTCCTAAATAACATCAATCTTCAGGGGTAAATAAAGAAACTTTGGGTCTCCATGTTAAGGCTTTTGAGCCTATTCAGCTCTTTGGGCCTCCATATGAAGTTCACTGAGATCTTCATATCTGTGTATAAGCTTTTGAGCCAATTAAAACCTTTGGATCTCCTTGTTGGGGTTCATTGAGATCTCCAGATTTTTAGTGGAGCTTTCAAGTTGATTGAGATCTTTAGATCGCCATGTCTGATTAACTTTGATTTTTTGATCTCCATATTGGGCTTATCAAGATCTTCAGATATTCATTGAACTTTCAAGACAATTTAGATTTTTGAGGTTCTATATTAGATCCTGTTTGTCCATCAAGATATTCTGCTGTCCTTTCGGACTGAAGCTATGGCAAAAACACAAATCTGCTATCTTGTAGTAGCAGAATGCGTAGATTGCTACCATTGGGTGGTAAGAGTCAGGTTCACCACTTTCTAGTGATAATTTACTTCTTTTGGATGGCAAAGTAGCAAATTAATTATCATCGAACTAAAAAATACTGAATCACTACCTTGAACTGACAAAATATTAAATTCTCATTTTTCTGGTGGTAAATTGTCATTGGGTGATAAAATATCAAAATCACCATCTTTAGGTGGTAAACTACCAAAATCACCAACTTTCAAGTTGTAAAATACAAATTTTGTATCTATTAAGTTCACCACCTTTGGATGGTAAAAATTTAAATTCACCATTTTTAATGTACATACTAATCACAATCATGACTTTGAGTGAAATTTCAAATGCTATACAGGGTTAAATGGAAATTTGCCTATTTTAACTGGTAAAATGTCAATTTGTATCTTATGTACTGTATTTTTCATTCATTTTCATTTTTATACATTTAAATGGCTATATCAATGTATGATCAAATGACGTATTTGGCAATGGCAACAAACCAGAATGAAGTAGTTTACCGCTATAGTAACCCAAATGGTTACTCTCAAATTGGAGAAACTAGTATAATAGCTATAATAAAATGGGAATAAACTGGAATGCTCCAAATTAGAATAGGGACAGAGCTCCTTCCATTTATTCCTTTGTCAAATACACCACACATTAATCTGTTTGCAACTTTGGAAATCCTTGTGTTTGGCAACATACTGTTGTCTTTGTTTGTTGTCATTTTCACGCTAGTATAGTAAGTTCTATTTGCATAAGCTTTTGGCGATTAGAATGTGGATGGCTAGACAACATTCAAATGTTGTATCTCATGTGAACTGATGAACAAATATATTTTTACAATCAATTGATGACATTCAAATATTTTGCCTAGTGAAATTTAAGATGAGAACACTGGCCAAATTTATTCTTGTTGTCCAGTTGCTTCAGTCATTTGGTTACACTTACTGGCTGAAATATTTGAAGCTATATAAGTTGGGTTCCATTTGTGTTAGACATTTGTTTTTGTCCACAGCACTTATCAAAGGCAGCATGCCTATTTCATGTGCACTTCGCATCTGATGAAAATTATCTGATGTGTCAGATGGAATGAATTATAGGCTTCATGAAGCTTACTTATAATATGCTTATTTGGAATTTTTACCCTTCATTAGTTGAAGGAAATAAGAGGAGCTATTGACTTTTGTCTGATCTTTCTACAACTTCAGGATAAAATTAAAATAGCCACTTCTGCATTTTATTTTTCAGCTCTGAGACTGTTTTTTCCCGCCAAAGTTTGTTCCTAACTGCTGGAAACATTTTTTTCGTAGTAGCTCTCTGCAAAGGATCATCAGCGTTTCCAGGCATCATATGCATTGGTTCTTAAAGCTCGCATGAGCACACTAAAGAAGAGGGAGAGGAAGGACAAGCAGAAGGCTGCTGATGCAAACAAGAAAGAAGTCTCAAGAAAGCTGAAGAAGCTGGTGGTTGCTAAATCCTCACACCAAGCCTCTGCAATTGCTACATGAGTTGCTAGTGGTTTGATAGCACTGAGCCAGCTTCTCGCTGGTATCTTCATTCCATAGAATGTTTGATCTCCATATGTTCACAGAAAAAATTATCATCATTTTGGGCCTTTCTTTTCAAGGCTATATATTAGGGCTTGCATTTGAGCTTATAATCTAGTCTCATAAGCCATTAGATAGTTTTGGTGCCTTTATGTGCTGGAAGGTTTAATTGTATCTTAACTTTAACAGTATTTTTTTACTTGATCTTACTATTGTTTAAATGTATGTTGGAGCAACAAACAATAATATTTTGCTGTAGCTTTGAAGACTAACACACACACACACGACTGGGCACCCTATGTGATTATATCTTGCATAAATTGTTGCATAACACACAATGGCACAATCTCAAGACACTTGAAATTACTGCGTAGCGTAAAAAAAAATGCAAAATTGAAAAATCATTATTGTAACATAAAAGCAAGATTTTAAGTTTTAATTTTGGTATTGATTTTACTATCCACCAAAACCGATTTATTTTGTTTCAGTTTTCATTAAATTATTTTTTAAATTTTTGACTAAAGTTTGACTTTCAATTTAAAAATAATAAAAGATATATATATATATATATATATATATATATATGAGTATTAATTAATTTTTTTATGATAAAAAAATGAAAAATATGTGAGAATCTAAAATTTGTAATTTCTTGAATTGGAACTTAGGTTTCAATTGAGATCAAATTAAAGATTTTACCACTAAATTAATAATAATTTATAATATATAAATATAAAAAAAATATATTTTTGAAATTCGAAATTGAAATCTATTATGAAACGTTTGAATCAAAATTTTAAACCTTGCATAAAAGTATTAGTTACTACCAAGAAAAAAGAAAAAAAATAAAGAAAAACAAGAGTATTAATCGCGAAACATGCACTGACTAGACTTGTGCCGAAAACAAGTCAATTTGATTTTTCTTCAGAACACTAACATACTTTTCTGGCAGAAGAAATTAGTATCACCAAAAAAATGAAAATCTAATCTTCCTCGATCATCTGCAGGCCAGCTCCTACGGTCTGTTCCACCATGTCAGAGTTGTAACAGTTGCACGCTCCAGCCAGTCTTCACACAACCCCTTTCTTCACGCTGCCATTTTTTCATGGCCTTCTGCAATCGGTAGCCAGCCCTACCACCAAACTAGTATTTGATGTTAGTCCCTTGCAGTCTTTACCAACTCTTCTCCTGTGATCATGAAATGTATTGCAGAAGCACATAATGGAATTCAGTCAATTTTTGTGAACGGAAAAAGTAACACGCAGATAAATTGCTAGAGTTGGATATTCTAACCCTGGATCAATAAACGAGCACTTAGTCAAACGCATTTCAGGATTGTAGAATTGCACATGGCCTTCTCACTTCATAGTCAAATATATAATTCAATTTCATGATAAAGCAATGACCTTTACACACAAAACCAATATAAGATGGAAGCATTGGACAACTCTGATTTCTCATCTTGGGATAGTAAGTAGAATCAGTCCATTCAAAGATGAGACCAAAGATATTCTGGTCACAATGGCTAACCTAAGCAAAAATGGAAAATAGACCAGAAAATGGGAGTAGCAAAATTTCTACTTCAACCCACAAGGTTGGGTTTTCGGTTGGGTCCTTACCTAACCACTTTAGATGGGAAGTTCATGAGAGAAAGTATGAATACACACATACACAGACACACACATACATGCACACACTAGCTTAACAAAAAAGTAGGAGCTCTAAGCAGCAACTAGAAAACTGTGGCGGTCAGTAGTCCACAAGACATGCTTCACCTAAGCAGCACCTTTTCTCCAATGAAAAGATCAAGCATGCCCAGGACATATAAATGTAAGTAAACACTAGAGGAAGTTAACTGTGGTCTACTTTCTGATACAATAACACTCCAATAACACTCCAGCTAGATGACAAGATTCTTTCCTTAGCCTGAGGTAATAGCAAAACTTAGCTTTGTTATTGTATTCCAGATGTAAACAACACCCAATAACAAAAAACAAACTTTAGAAAAGGATCTAACCATTCTGTTTCAGAAAGGCAATGTAGATTCTAAGATTGGTTGGAGCCACAGGGCATGTTTGTCTAGCCCCAAGGTTGGGAATGTCATCATTTCATATGAGGCATAATAGGGTAACCAAGTAACATTTATTGATGGGCACCCTACAGAAGCCAAGAAGCTCTAGTTGACCTTACTTTCAAGAATTACAGTAAAACAGGGTACACCCAATAGCAGTAGCAAAATATAGAATTGATTATTGATTATGCATTTTCAGGATAAGCAATATTCTCGCCACAAATATAAAACCAATTGTTGCTACAATCACTTGCATTAGCTCATCAATAATTCCAGTGAAACCTTCATCCTCTGAATCGCCTGATCCATCACCATTACGTGGAAAATTTCCATCTCCACCAGATTCTTGCTCTCCCATTTGCTGCCTCATTAAATCCTTAACTAATGGTTCTTTCCTGAAACCTTCAATATCTTTCTTTGAAGAATCCCAAGAAGCTGCCTAAAGCCAGTATTAAAATGTGTAAGGTGAAGGACATCAAATAAAGCTTCCCTACCCAGTTGACTACCTCTCGAACCATAGTCTAGCCTTAAGATTTGGGCATACATGTATTGTAACTCTTTGAATGTATAAGCATTTGCCCCAGTCCCAAGGTGTGACATTGATCTTTGTACATGTTCCAAAGCAAAACTTTTGAGTTATATGACACATGAACAAAAATTAAATATCTTATGGTTGCTTCAACTTGAAGGGCACAAGCGGGGGAAAAATAAAATCAAAATAAACTCAAACAGATAGCATTACCTCCTTATCACCCTCTGGGTTTCCTTTCCCACCAAATGCACATGTTGGAACAATTCTGTTGCATGGTGATGCATTGTGAACTACTCATAACAATGGCTTCTAAGGCTAAAATCTTAGTTTTGAGGATTCATTTGATAATAACACATTGATCAAATTAGACCGTGATAGGTAGTGATGACAAATTAGACTGACAGTCCAGCTTGATTCAATTTAAATTGTGCCCAGTACGACATAGAATCTATAATATTCGTGCTGTGCTAGTATGGTGTATAAACGTGAGTCATTTCTAGTATGCCCCTTGCAGCCCACAAGTCAGGTACAACCCGTGGCATGGCACGAGTGCCGGGAAATTTTTTTTTTCCTCTTAAAACTTGCTCCCTTCCTTTTGAGATGTCTTTTCAAATCAAAATTTCAACAGAGCCATTATTTTTTTAATATAATTTAAAATTTACAAATTATATGAATTTAAGTTTTATAACCAATAAATTTTCTATTTAAATAGAATTTATCAAATAATAAAATATTAATAAAAAATACTACAAATTTTTTAAAAAATCAAAAGTAGTTGCTTCATCAATTTCAAAAAATATCCTTTCCAACAACTCTTTTTGAAGGGCATTTTGAACATTTTATGTCCATACAATTTTTATAAATACCTCCCATATTACTCATTTTTTTACACAATTTATAAAGTTCTTTCATATTCTCTCAACTCTCAAGTTTTCAAATTTCAACAGCCTAATTTCACCTCGGTTTTCCAACATTTTGCTCTAATCATATCGACTCTTTGACTCTCCTCCATCTCTTCAATTAAATTTTTTTTTGATAATTTTCTTGATAATGACATATTTTTCTTTCAATTCTCATTATTCTTTTGAGAATAAACTTAAGTTTCAAATTTTTAATCTGAATTTGAGATTGATGTCAATCAACCCTTTTCAAATCAACCTCAACTATGTCAAAATCCTGGAAAAAAAACTAGCAATGATATTGTAGAAGTCGGTACTGTGAAGAAAATCATGTGCAACAAATATAAGAATAAACTAGATGTTACAATTGCATATGAGATCAATAATTTTCGCAAACACATTCAATCTTATTTTAAAAAGAGCATAATTTAACTCAAGCACAATTTTTTTTTGCAAGTTGTTCTTATTCTAATTCACTTAGCTTTCATAAGTTTTATAAAAAAATATAAAAAATTAGTAAAATTTATTATTTAGAATGAATAACTATTTTTCTTTACAGAAAATTTCAAAAAGCAAGAAGAACTATAAGAGTTAAATCCACTATACCAAAAGATATCCAAAAATATTACAATGAGTGATGCAATTAAAACGTTTAAAGCAAAAAGATAAATTATTTTTTTACAAATTATAAACAAACAATTACTCTAATATTTGATTGTTGAAGTAACGATTACGATGCATATTATATTTGCATTATTATTCATTATATTAATGATATATAAATATTATATAAATACATTATTAATTTTAAATTTTTAAAAAATCTTAATAATATTGTTAGTATTACTAATGTTATTCTTTAAACTATAAATGAATATAATATTTAATATAAAACATTGACTATTACTTTAGAAATGTTAGTAATAATTCTGTTATTGATTTACTTAAATGTCAATTGTCTATTATATTATAAGAAAATTTATTTCATATTTATTTCACATGTTATATATTTAACTTAATTATTCAAGATGAAATTAAATTTTTAAATATAGTATATGAAATTTATAAACTTTAAAAATTTATATAAACATATTAGATTTAGACTTGCTTTGTGCTTAAAATTTTAAAAATGTGTAAACAATATAAAAGGTTATCCGAAAATTTGTCTTGATACAGAAAATAAATTATTAAAATCTTATTATGATTATAAAAATATGTTTACTCTTTTTTATACACAATACACGAATAATATATTATTTATCAAAATGACTTGAAATATTTGTTAATTATTTTGTTGTTATTAAAATATTTTTATACTGCAAGTACAATTATATTAATTGTTATCCTATAACTTATTTGTTATTTAATGAAATTATGTTTATATTTATACTTTTAGCAAATATATAGATAAGTTCTTAAATTCATAAATATTCTTCCTTCGATAGAAGAGAATTTTGAAAAATAATTTAAAATTATTATTTTTGTATTTTTTCAATCGACTATATTAAATCCACAAGTCAATATTTTAATTTTAAAATGTTAGTTAATGAATATTATTATAATATATATTTTTTATAGATGTAGAACAATATAAACAATATATTAGATAATTTTTATATAAAATACATAATATTTATCAAACTCAGTATAATAGTTTATCCCATTTTGATTAATCAAATGATAGTTATAGGACAAAATTTTATATATTTTTTATTTTGTAAAGAAAAATATAAAAAACATGTTCAACATCTTTTTCGTATAATAAATTAAATTTTTATAAAAATCAAATTGTAGAGGTTTTAACTAAAGAAGATACTGAAAAATTTGATGTTTTATTGCGATGAAAAACACATACCATAAATATTCAGTACTTTCTTTTATGGCTCATGATTTACTAACTATTCTGACATTCACAATTGCATTGAAATTTTATGTTAATGCATGTAAACAAGTGTTAAACTAAACAGAAAAAGTAATATAATGAAATTCAATCAATTTTTGTGAACAGAAAAAGTAATACGCAAATAAATTGGATGAAACAGGCACTAGAGTTGGATATTCTAACTCTGGATCAACAAACAAGCACTGATTTAGTCAAATGCATTTAAGGGTTGTAAAATTACATATGGTCTTCTCATTTCATAGTCAAATATATAATTCACTTTAATGATAAAGCAATGACTCTACATGTTGGTACCTTTACATGCAAGACCACTATAAGATTACACGAGACGAAAGTATTGGACAACTATGATTTCTCATCATGGGATAGTAAGTAGAATCAGTCCATTCAAAGATGAGACCAAAGATATTCTGGTCACACCAACTAATCTAAGCAAAAAAGAAAAATAGACCAAAAAATGGGAGTAACAAAATTTCTACTTCAACCCACAAGTTTGGGTTTTTGGTTGGGTCCTTACCTAACCCACTTTAGATGGGAGGTTTATGAGAGAAAGTATGAATACACACACACACACACTAGCTTAACAAAAAAGTAGGAGCTCTAAGCAGCAACTAGAAAACTGTGGTGGTCAGTAGTCCACAAGACATGCTTCACCTAAACAGTACCTCTTTCCCCAATGAAAAGATCAAGCATGCCCAGGACATATAAATGTAAGTGAACACTAGAGAAAGTTCACTGTGGTCTACTTTCTGATACAATAACACTCCAACTAGATGACAAGATTCTTTTTCTAACCTGAGGCAATGGTAAAACTTAGCTTTGTTGTTGTATTCCAGATGTAAACAACACCCAATAACAGAAAACAAACTTTAGAAAAGGATCTAACTATTTTGTTTCAGAAAGGCAATGTAGATTCTAAGACTGGTTGGAGCCACAGAACATGTTTGTCTAGCCCCAAGGTTGGGAATGTTGTTATTTCATATGAGGCATAATAGGGTAACCAAGTAACATTTATTGATGAGCACCCTACAAAAGCAAGAAGCTCCAGTTGACCTTGCTTTCAAGAATCACAATAAAACAAGGTACACCAAATAGCGGTAGCAAAATATAGAAGTAATTATTAATTATGCATTTTCAGGATAAGCAATATTCTTACCACAAATATATTCTAGAATCACTTGCACTAGCTCATCAATAATTCCAGCAAAACCTTCATCCTCTGAATCGCATGATTCACCACCAACATTTGGAAAATTTCCATCTCCACCAGATTCTTGCTCTCCCATTTGCTGCCTCAGTAAATCCTTAACTGATGGTTCTTTCCTGAAACCTTCAATAGCTTTCTTTAAAGAATCCCAAGAAAAAGCCTGAAGCCAATATTAAAGTGTGTAAGGTGAAGGATATCAAATAAAACTTTCCTACCCAATTGACTACCTCTTAAACCATAGTCTAGTCCTTCAGATTTGGGCATACATGTATTGCAACTCTTTGAATGTATAAGCATTTGCCCCAGCCCCCCAAGGTGTGACATTGATCTTTGTACAAGTTCCAAAGCACAACTTTTGAATAATGACACATGAACAAAAATTAAATTTGTCTTACAGTTGCTTCAACTTGAAGGGCACAAGCGGGATAAAAATAAAATCAAAATAAACTCTAATTGATTGCATTACTTCCCTATCACCCTCAAAGTTTCCTTTCTCCCCAAAAGCACATGTTGAAATTAGGGGAGAACAAAACTAATTTATCATACCGGTTTTACATGTTTTAGAATTAAAACCAGAATCCGATTTTTAAAAAATTGAGAATTGGAATCATATCGATTTGAATTAAGAACCAATTTTTTAGTTTCAGTTTTGAACCTGTTCTAAAATCAGTATACCGATTTTTAAATTTTTTATTTTACATTAAAATCTTATAAAATTTTAATTTTAAATATATTAATATACATATAACATACAAAAATTATATTTTAAAATTTTATGTTATATATAATTATATATATTTTTTAATAACCAATATGGATTCGATATATCAATTTTTCACAAAATATAGAATCGAAACCATATTTCAGATTCTATCAAAATTAAGAACCGAAACCGTACCGGTTTATTTTGAAGACTGATTTTCCGATACCGTTCTCAATCGGTATGATTCAGTATATCAATTTTTAAATTTTTTTACTCATCGTTAGTTGGAACAATTTTATTGCATGGTGATACACCATGAACTACTAACAATGGCTTCTAAGGCTAAAATCTGAGTTTTGAGGAATCATTTGAAAATGACATGTTGATGAAATTAGATTGAGAAATGGCAAATTAGGCCAATAGCCCAACCCGGCCCAATTTGGACCGTGCCCAGTATGGCACAGTATCTACAATATCCGCATCATGCTGACATGACCTATAAACATGTGTCATGCCTAACATCCCCTTTATAGTCCACAAGTCAGACATAGCCCTACGGGATGAATGGACCAAATACAATAGGACATGCATATTGGCTTGAATTTTTTTCCTCTTAAAGCCTACTCCCCCCTTTTTAAGATGTCTTTTCATGTCAAAATTTCAACAAAGTCGTTATTTTTAAATGTAAATTTAAATTTTATAACTATCAAATTCTTTTTTATTTAAAATAATTTATAAAACAATAAAATGTTAATAAAAATAATAAAAATTTGAAAAAATCAAAAGTAACTTTTTTTATAATTTTTCAAAAACATTCTTCTCAACAACTCTTTTTTAAAAGTGTTTTGGACATTTCGAGACCACACAATTTCTATGAATATCCCCTTATACTATCCATTTATTTCTACATATTATAAACAAAGAATTATTTTAACATATGATTGTTAGAGTACTCATTATGGCGTATGTTGTTATAAAAACATATTACTAATTTTAGACTTTTAAAGTATCCCATAATATTGCTAATATTATTAATGTTATTTTTTTAATTATTTATGAGTATAATATTTGATATAAAATATTTAGTATTACTTTAAATATTACTAATAATAATACTGTTATTATCGATTTACTTAAATATCAGTTGCCTATTATATTATAAGAAAATTCATTTCATATTTGTTTCATATATTATATATTTAATTTAGTTGTTTAAGATAAAATTAAATTTTCAAAAATAGTATCTGAAATTTAAAACTTAAAAATTTATGAAAATATATTAGATTTACATATAGTTTGTGCTTAAAATTTTAAAATTGGATAAACAATGTAAAAGATTACCTAAAAGATTTTCTTGATACAAAAAAATGAAATACTACTCATAAATTATTGAAATCTTGTTATGATTATAAAAATGTGATTATTTTTTTTGTCCATAATATTATTTATCGAAACAATTTAGAGGATTTGTCAATTATTTATATTGTTATCAATATATATATTACAACTACTATTCTTTTAATTAATTATTATCCTATAACTTGTTTGTTATTTGATGAATTTGTGCTAATTATTTTATTTTTAGCAAATATAGATAAGTTTTTGAATTCATAAATATTTTTCCTCCAATGGAAGAAAAATTTGAAAAAAAATTTGAAATTATTAATTTTGTACTTTTCTCAAGCTATTATATTAGATCCACGAGTTAAATGTTAATTAATGTTTATTATAATAATATGTATTTTTTTTAGATGTAGGACAATATAGACCATATATTAAACAATTGTTACATAAAATGTATAGTATTTATCAAACTCAGTATAGTAATTTATTTTATTTCGGTCAATCAGAATATGTTATACATAATTTTAGCACAAAATTTTACATATTTTTTATTTTACAAAAAAAATAAAAATTATGTTCCAACATCTTCTTTATATAATAAATTTAATTTTTATGAAAATCAAACTGCAGAGATTTTAAGTTAAGAAGATATTAAAAATTGTGATAAAATAGTATGATAAAAGAAGAAAACCCAAGAATAAGAACATCATCGCTATAATAAATGAGCTCAATCCAGCGATTCCAACTATTTAGTCATCAAAAAACAATCACAGAAACCACTAAAACCTACCTAAACACCCAATTTGGGTTGTAACTCCAAAAAACCCATGACTTCTTTTCAGATCCCAACCTCCAAGGACAATAATAGAGTTTTTGATAGCAAAAGAAAAGCATCAAGAAACGCATTTAGAAAAAAGAACATTATGTTCCTATTCTTCATCTTCTGAATAAACACAATATCCTCACACTAAAAGAATGTGATCAAAAACACATAACCAACCCCAAGAACGTGGGTATGATGATGAACGAACTAAAGTCAGCTCAACTTCACACGAGTTAGTCATCAAGAAAGATCGCACAAACCAATGAAAGACCAAGTTTGAGCCCTTTCACAAGTTCTATTTGGATTCCAAAACTGGAAGAAAAACAGCAACTTTCAAATAGCAAAAGAAAATCATCCTTATGAATGAAACCAAGATTTTCAAACTAAAAGAATCTGATGAAAAAGAAACCCAAACTCCAAGAACACGGGTTCGATGATAAGCAAGCTCAATTCAACACAATTTCACGTCATTCGATCATCACGAAACCATCATAGAAACCAATAAAATCCCCTAAAAAGCTCAATTTTAGTCCGATTAGTAAAATCTCACGAAAGAGAAGAACTTTTGGGATTCCAAAAGAGTGCAAGAAAAGAAATCTATAATCGGCTCAAAAGACAAAGCATTTCGATTAAAAAATGGATAGAGAGGAAAATCGAAATAATTTCAGCGGAAATTGAGAGAGATTCGATTAAACGCGGGGAAGATGGGGGAAAATAGGGGAAAATCAGCGCACCGGAAGAGGACGGCGAAGGTACGACGAGTGACAAGACGCCGACGTCGAAGCCGAGGGGCCAGCGGCATGGACTCGAGGCCGACGGCTATAACGGGTTTGATTTGGGGCCAAAGCGGTTCAAACCCGAATCAACCCAGACCCGGGAAATTTCGGCTTTTTAAAGTAAAAAAAAAAAATAATCAAGTTATTATATTTTCAATTTTTTTTAAACAATTGAAATTTACCGTTCATAGTTTAACTGAAATGAGATATAAATCCATAATGTCTCACATGCAAGAGATAAATACCATCATCAAATAATGTTTAATACCTTATGCTTCCAAATTTATTATCTATAGATATTCATGGATTCTAATAAATCTTAGCTTTAGATTATACAGGTTCGAGTTTAAATTCAATTATTAGACTAGTTATATATTATTGCTACACTAAAGTACTACTAAGTAATAAAAATGAATCTCGCTTCCAGTGTTTATTAGCTCTTGCGATAGCGATCAAATAAATCATTATTGTAGTGAATTCTTGCTGGTGATAAAAATATATAAATCTTAACTTTCAAATTAATTATTGACTTAAATTATTATTGCAGTCAACTACATTATAAATAATACCTTGATAATAAATAAAAGTGAAGAAAATAATATAAAAGAGAAACTTGTTACATAAGTCCATTTGAAGAGAGACTTTTTCTAAAATAGTATTTTCTCACAATTTTTATTATATTGACATCCTAGGATTACAATATTAGAAGAAAAAATTATATGACTGCAATCCAATATCTATTTTGAAGGAAGAAATCTCCCATTTTAGTCTTTTAGAGTAAAAATATTTTAAAAAGATGAAACCAATTAGAATGAATAGGTAGTAAAATTTTTAAATTTTTTTAATAATATCTGGAGGGTCTGTTCAGAAAACAAAAATAATTTAAAAATAAAGAAAACGCATTTCTTTAATAACAGTATTTTTCTCTATCAGAAAATTACATAATATTAACTAAATTCGTAACTCATAAGAATAAAATTCAATCCAAAATGAGTTTGGCTCACATAATGCAAACTAAATATATTATCATTTAAACTAAATTTTTTTTACTATATAAATATATACTACAAATATATATATGTACATAATAATAAGAATATCTCTTACCTTTATTAAGTACATAATATTATGACACATTAGTTATTTAATTTTTAATAATAATAACTAATAATATTATTAAATAATACTTTAAATATTATAACAAATTGCTGCCAAGCGACAGAAATGAGCCTTGCTTCCAAACTAGTTGTTAGCTATATGATGCCCTCGAAGTCGATAAATCTAAAAATTTTCTGACAAGATAAAGTCCTATTATTTGCAAATATCGAAAATTATGGGTGTTTTTCCTCTTAAAAAAAAGGGAACAAAAAAAAAAAAAGAATTTCATTGAAAACATTCTGTATTCGACGTACGAGCAACACATTCCTTCGTGTATAAAACAAATGTATGATAAGTACACGTATACTCTAACTGAACTTGTGTATGTATACTACTACACCGTCTAATTCGTGGACTGATCTAATGGCCAGCGCCCCGGGGGCTCGGTCCTGCCGGCAACATGGCCATCCACGCTGCCATGGCCGACCTCGCCTTCTCGTACACCACCGGGTAGGCCAAGAACCCGCTGCCATCGCCATCGCAGGGCTCCGGTTCGGGCAGTCGCCGCCCCGCATCGACGCCCTGCACGCTTAAAGCCACGACGAAGATCGCGGCGACGAGCAAGATGACAAGACTCCTTCTGCAGTACATCGCCGGAAGTTCGCAGGAGAGCGGTAGAGCTAGGGTTGCTGTTTGAGGAATGAAGCGCCCTTGCTTGCAGCTGCTGTAGCGATTAGGGCTTTCGAGATGGAAGTTTTAGGGTTGGAGGGTATTTATAATGGCTTAGCTGCATGCGCGTGAGAACAGCTGACCAAGTAAAATGCTTTTCTAGGGTTTCTTGTTGACCAGGGTGCTTGAAATTTGTATTGTTGAAGTTGTGTGCAGGTCTTGGGTCAAACGTAATCGTTTAGATTTCAAATATTCACCAATTCTTTCTTTTAGCAGCAAAATATTCAAAAAAAATTAAGGTTTTTCCTTTTTTTTTTTTCATATAGAACCCGGTAATATGTAATTTAACAATTTTGCAAATATTGATTCTGGAGGAGCAATATATACAATTTTCTAACCTTATGGGGGTATATGTGAAAATTTTCACATTTAACAATTGTTTAAAGATATAATTACCTCACGAATCACCACATTTTCCACATTATTTTCGTTTTATTTGCATATTTCAAGTCTTTTTTGAAAGTCAAATAATCAAATGGCGCGTGTTTTGACCCCATGCTCTCACGTCTTACAAGCAAAATTGCAGAAAATTTTTCCCATAAAACTCAAATTTTTTTTTTTTTTTTATAAAAATGTTATTGAGGTGGAATCGCTCTTGCCATCCGACTTTCAAAGAGACGAAATTTTGAGTTTGACTGGTTGATACGTCCACGTGGGAAAAGTCAAATGGATGATTTGCACTTTAACCCTCTAAAATTGGAGTAATTAGACCTTCGGACCTTTCTATGATACCTACGTGGAAACATCCCTCGACTCGCCATCGAACCTAGTCGGACACTTAAAGATAAGAACGCGTGGCACATTTTTATTGGGTTGCCACGTAACTTAAGTCATGACTCCCGGCAGCGGTTTCAGTCGCCGGCCCGGCGAGACCAACGGCTAATTTGGACTTCGTCGCTGCCCTCTCTTCCACCTCCTCCGATGAACTGAAGGTCCTGGAGTGTTTTTGGTTTGGCCCTTTCTGAATCAAAACCAAAACCGAAACCCGAGTTATAAACCCTGTCCATGACCCAGCTCCGCTTTATCCGTTTTCTTTGTTCCAAACCATGGCTGCTTCCTCTCTCTCTTGGATTCCTGCTTCGCTTCCATTAGGTGACCCCTTCAACATTTTCTCTGAATTATGTGTTCTTTTTCCTGAAAATGCACCTCATTTTGATGATTTTTGAAGAAAATCTGCCACTTCCTTTCATTTACTCTGATGACTGGGAACATAATTTTTCATGTACCAAGGAATTTAGGCCCTTTTTTTGTGAGATGTGATCTTTTGTATTAAAGGGTCTGACGTTTATGACACAGGATTTTTTTGGTAGCTTCAGAGAACAAAAGGGTATTAATTGAGGAATTCATTTGTTGTTTTTCTTAATCTGATAATTGCATTGTGGAGTATAGAAGCGGAAATTTTGCAATGATGAGTTAAGGTATGAACAATGATGAGTTAGCCTTGTATTGTTGCTTTAGGAGAAAGGCATGGCTTTCCATATGCTGAAACCGTGTGGCATCGTCGTTTCTAGACATTGTGAAAACCTAGCAAATTTTTAGGGGTTTCTGTTGTTTTATTGGAACCCATAGCAAATTACACAGGCACTTCAGTTTTTAACCCAAGCAACTCACTCAATTTAGATTTATGCTTCAGCGAACGCTTACTTTGGTTTTTCCCATTTTGTTTTCCAATAAAGAAAGATTTTGGAATATGAAAAATTGTCATTCAAATAGGTTCAAGAGCCAACAAGGACGCAATTTATAGACATCATGCCGTGCACACATACAAGAACTCAAGCTTTGAAGTACATTGCCATGCAGTAGAGTCTGGACTCAAAGTGGTCGAGATCCGAAACTATAAAGAGGATATCACTCTTTTCAATCGAAGGAATGTACTTGGTTTGGCTCTAGGGTGTTCTACTTCTGGGTTATGGAGAAACTTTGCCAATGGAGCTGGCTTGCCTCCTGAAGAGAAGCCAAGACTATGTGATGATGCCTGTGAAAAAGAGCTTGAAAATGTATGGTGAGACTGCATGCCTCTATCCAATCCCTATGGCTTTTTCTCTTTTCACGTATTTGTTTCTTCAAGGCTTCAACTACTCTTTTTCGCTTGTTCTGGTTTTTTTGTTTGTTTTTATTTGTATTCTCTGTTTAGGTGCCCATGGCAACTACAGAATCTGGGTTACAGTACAAAGATATAAAAATTGGTGGAGGCCCCAATCCTCCTGTTGGTTTTCAGGTATATCCTTCTGACTTTCAAGTGCGTAACCAAACAAACTGGACGTAAAACTATTTTATAACTTACTAAGTATTTGTGTCATCCAACTTATATTTATATGCTTATTCTAGTTATCAGGTATGTAATACATCCAGATTGAATGACTCACTCAATGTAGAGAAAATTCTTTGTCCATTATTTCAGGTTGTTGCAAATTATGTGGCCATGGTACCATCAGGACAAATATTCGACAGGTGAAAAATTGGAGTTATCATTAGAACACCTTTTTGCATACCAAGAAAATGGCCTACATCTTTATTCCTGTGTTCATAATTTTGAAGCCTATGTATCTCAGTTTTCTTTTGTTGTCATTGATATTGCTTCCTTAGTCTTTGGTACGTATATGAGATGAATCAACTTTGACTATAGAGGTTTACCCTCGAATGCCTGAAAACCATGGTTGAGTAGTCTGGGAAATGGATTGATGTGTTAGACACAATTCGTTTAGGCAAGGCATGTACAAGTTTAATCGTGCATCTGTTTCTAACTTGATTCTGTATTATTAGTAACTATACCATATGAGCATTGTCTAGCACTGATGGTTTCCTTCTTGCATGAATTCATGGGAGTCTAGATCGCAAAGCTATAATTTTACAGATTCCAGTTTCGAAATCTTTTAGCAACATATGCCAATTAGTTTCACTGTTCTGTTCCAGTATATGAATTTGTTCCACTACACTTTTTCTTTGAAAAAGGTGATTCTTGTATCAATATGTTAACTCTCTTCGAGAAGGCTTTTCTGGTTTCAAGCTTTAATTGTTTGTTCATTTTTTGTACCAGCTCTTTGGAGAAAGGCCAACCATATACTTTCCGGGTTGGTTCCGGTCAGGTAAGTTCCAATCTAACCAAATCACCCCTCTCCCTTTGTTGTTGGCCTTCTCCTTACTGTTTGCCATCTTTATTTGCACATCCTGGACAGTATTAATTGACTAATAACATGTACAAATATTATGTCTTCTTTCTTATTCATTGCGTCTTACTATAGGTACTCACTGTGTCTTGCTCTTCTGTTGATCTACATGTCAGGTGATTAAAGGACTTGATGAAGGGATTTTGACCATGAAAGTTGGTGGAAAACGCAGGTTATACATACCAGGTCCTGTAAGTGATTTGACTCTATTGCTTTGAAATATGAAAAGGGATCATGTCTAAATTTAACAATTGAACTCATAGAAACTAGAAAGCTAGTCTTTATTAAGAAGTTTGAGTAGGACATAGAAGTTCCTGTTCTGTTCTTTCGTCTGCAAAACAGGTAGCTTCTTACATTTTATGATCGAATGATACCCCATAGTATTATTTGTTGCTCCAATATGCAACAGATGATACTTTATTCAACTATGAAAACAATATATGTAAAATCCCATTTTGTATCCTGACAGTTGGCTTTCCCAAAAGGCCTCAATTCAGCACCAGGTAGGCCAAGGGTGGCCCCAAACAGCCCTGTGGTCTTTGATGTGAGCTTGGAGTACATACCCGGCCTTGAAGATGAAGAGTGAAATAACTTTGTTTATTCTTTTCCAAGGTGAAATTTACCAAAAGAAGCCCAGATGAGTGGTTTGTTTACTTTCTTCATTTCAGTGGTTTGTAGAGTTTCAGAATCTTGTTGTTTGAGCTTTGATTCATTGAACAATATGTGGCATTCTGATGTAAAAATCCCCAATACTACCTCAATTGTTTTATTCTATTTATGAGCAAAAGCTGTAGTTGACATATGATTACAAACCATAAAAAGAGCTAACTTGGCTGCCTTAAATACAACATTGAATGGTACAAATTCATTGACTTCATTGTTTGAAATTAACGTTAAAACATGGAAACTCAAATCAATTTTCAGTTGCTATCCATCCCCAAGATTCAATGGCAGCAATGTTCAGAGCAATGAGGGGCAGCCGCAGCAGCAGAATCTCAGCGGAAGCCACCCTAAACTGCATGGAGAAATCACCAAATTTAACCATGAATAGTTGCTTCATTGCATTGGTGTTGTAGTAATCTCCTACCAGTTCTTGATGTACCATCATGCATTGTGAGGACTAGCATCATCTGCTACTTTGTCCAAAGAAAAGGCTGAGGGCTCTTATTACCTCTGGAGGAGGGAAAGCAGTGAAAAGGGTGGAGAGAGCGATGGAGAAGGGAGAAGGGGTACTTGCAGTGGCCTGGTCCTACACTGACTGGGAGGGGCAAAGGGGGCGTTGGAGGAGAAGAAAAGGGGGAGGTACCGTTTGGCTCTCACTGGGACAAGAGAGTGATTTATGATTGAAGGATTGCTAAATTTTAACTTGAATAGTTTCATGAGGAGATCTAATGGTCACTCCCAACAGTCTGCGCTGTGTGATCTCCAACAAACTATCAAGAATTCAGTAGACCTACTGCCTTGAGTTAGTAAATAGACTTGTTACTTATCTAAAAAAGACGCAATGTAGTAAAAAATAATATAATCAAACACAGTTGTCTAAAAGTCGACAGCTTAAATATCCAATGATTAATAATAATAAATACTACAGACACTTTACAGCTTATGCCTCTGCCTAAATACCTAAAATGTTTGCCTAAACATTTTGGAAACCTATCGCTCCGCCCAAACAAGATTTTTTAACTACCTTGTGAGAAGCTATCAAGACTCACAAAACAACCTAACAAAATGCTTGGCACCTTGACATTCAGTTAGCCACCCTTTTCTTTGAGAAATGAAAGCGTATCATTAACTCAAAAGGTTTGACCAACAAAAGTAGTATAATAAAACAGACAATCAAGTTTCAACATCAAGCAATTTTCCGGAGATCTCTCACTGCCAAAGGCAGTTCGGTAGTTCTCCAGTGAGATGTTGATGTTGAAATTATAAACAACAAAAGCAATTACAAGGGAGAGTGACCAGAGTGACCAGTAAACAGCCATGAGAATGAGACCATAATCCCCATTGTTTCTTTGCCACATGGAATTTAAGTCTCTTGAATTGTGCATGACAATTGGAACGCACACCCAAACTCTTACCCAAAAGCTGCAATCAGAGTATGTACAGTGGTTTTCTGAAGGACCATCACAGCGATAACAAGCTTGGTGAGTGCTAGCCATTTCTAATTGAAGAGATTATTAATCATTAACACTGTCGTGCAGGAGTAGAAAGTTGCAAATTTGAAATAAAGCACCAACATGTTTCTGAAGAATCTAAACTACAGCCATTGTCCAACCTTGGCTTGATATCATTCACTCAACTAATATACCATGAGAAATTTTAATGATCCCATATCATATAGGTTTTAACCTCTCGACCATTTAATAGAAAACTTACAACACCACAATTTCCAAATATGAAGAGAACCAAAACTCCTACTCATCTGCTACTGCTCAAAATCAATCCCAATATGCCCTGCATCCAACCAGTTACAAGTTTTACAGCATAGAAAGCAGCAGAGAGACCAAATGGCTCCCCTACTATTGACAGCATGATATCCCAATATTCCAAGCACAAACTTAAAAATCTGAAGAGCATCTATGCTAATCTCAGATAGAAAAACAGAAAAACTAGTAACTGGCACAAGCTAAGCAGCAGGTAGATCCATCTCCTTTAGTGGCGGTCATACCTGTCATGACGCCTGTAAATGAAATAATTGGAACAGTTCTTTAGTAAAAAATAAATGGAATAATTGACTGAAATAATAAAAAAAGTAGGATTACTTGGAATTGAGTTTGACTATCAAAAACATAGTTGAAGGAATTTTCAATGGAGTAGTACTCCGAAGAATAACTGAAATCTAATAACGATAATGCATGTAAAGGTTGAAAATAGGGATCTAGAATGGTTGTATTTCAGATCCTGTTGTCAAATAAAATAGAAAAGATGAATATTGCCTGCCATTTATGACAAAGCAATCTTGCACAAAAGCACAGATAATAAAATATTTCACTACTAGTATGCCTTGTGATATGAGAGATGTATACAGGCAAATGACTCACTGGACAAAAGGTAAAATGGGTCTACTATGAAATTTAGACTAAGTCACAAATGTCCAACTGACCGCACTGCAGAAAAGAGATCTTAGTCATGCTTATTGGACATAGGCACATAGCACACATGTGCACCAACCAAATTGTAGAATATATTCTAATCTCATCATTCTTCTAATCTCGTTCATTCCATTTGTGATCAATCATATATGAATGTGGAGCCAACAGGATTAGCGGGAATTGAGTAACAAGTATCCAGACCACAAAACCTTGCACTTGTAAATATTCATTTCTAAAATAAAAAATTGGGATTTTTGCTTGTATACCCCTAGAAAATACTCAACTTGCACTTATGCCCTTCAAAAGTCGTAATTACTCATATGCCCCTGAAAATTCAATTTATTTAGATAAATACCCTTAATTAGATTCTATTAATGTTCATTTGGATTAAGGCGAAATCAATATAACATAAATGAAAGGATGTATACTTCAGAATCAATGATTTTAAGGCAGACTGCTCAAAAACAGTTCAGATGACCACACTAACGAAAATTAATAATAGGGGTATTTATCTAAATAAATTGAATTTGCAGGGGTCATAGGAGCAATTATAATTTTTTGAAGCGCATAGGTATAATTAGGGTATTTTCTAGGGGTATATAGCAAAGGATTTAATGCATTGCCAAAATGGTTCCGCTAATGAATGCAGTTGACAAAAATGAAAAAGCATCAACCAGCGGTTATAGTTATACCTGTGGCGGTCATAGTCTCTACCACGATCCCTGGAACGCGACCGTGATCTTCGCCTGCTCCTTGAATCATAACTTCGAGACCTATCTCTTTCCCGTTCCCTATCAAAACCACGGTCTCTGTCATAATCTCGATCATGGTCTTTGCTACGTCGATCATAATCCCTGTCTCTTTCTCGACTCCCTCGGTCCTCTCTATCACGATCTTGATCCCTGCTTCCAGCTCGTTCACGGCTTCGTTCTTTTGACCTAAATCATTAATCAAAAGATACAAAAATTAATTTTAGTTGATTCCGTTAGTTATATCAAAAGTCAATAACAAGGTCAATAAATAAGGCAGTTCCGAGACAACCTTCGATCATCCTCTAATCTTTTTCGGCTCTTATTCCTCTCCTCCTGACAAAAATTTAATTCAGAATGCATTACAAATGTGTAGTATGAATATGAAGCAAAGAGTATAAAGTACTGAAGAATTTCAATCAAAGCTGACAAAAAACATCATCACAGAATGATAAACTGCTTTGGTAGACTATCTAAAGGTTTGACAAACTGAGACAAGAGGGGGCCAGGTTAGCTACTTCAGCAGATACATGGTTAACTATTTTCTTACAAGAAAGAAAAAAATGGCCAAGGGAGAAATGTTCCATGTTTTCATGACATGTGCTGGTAAGATATTAAAAAGTTCCTGATTCAAGACATGAAAGACACTCTCCATGGAGTGTATTTCACAATGGGAAACACTCCATGAAATATGCTGGTAGATATTAGAAAGTCCCTAATTCAAAAACTGAAAAGCACTCTCCATGGAGATAGAATTCACAACATGAAACACAATCAACATTCAGAAATTGGCCTCAAATGAATACTACATAATAAACAATGACTTACTTTCAAGTTTCAAATAGTGCAACATGGAAACAAATCTATACATTTTTGTCTTCATTTAAGTCAAGACTAGCAGTCATGCCACATAATAAACCAGAAGGTTTTATATGCTCCAAAAAACAGAAAAAACATAAACTAAAGAAGTAAATTGTATTAAAAAGAAAAAAAAAATGAAGATTTGTAACCAAAAAATAAAGAAAACTATGAAATCTAACCTGAAGTTCTGCCAACTTCTCTCGAATTTGCATATACCCCAAGTGAAGTTTCCCTCCAAAATGATCTGCTAAACGACGATCACTGGGGACCAGAAAAAATTAGAATAGCTCATCCAATGGAAAACTTTTTTTTTGCCATTTAAGCTCCTACAAGTTTAACCAACTAACATTGATGACAGTTCTAAATTGATCTACTAGCATAAAACAAAAAAAAAACACGCACATTCTTTAGCAGCAAAAGTTTTCCTCGTAAAACTGGGCCCAAAAGCCTGCTGGTGACAAGGAGGTATAGTACCCGGTCAAAAGCTGAAAGTACTTGAAGCCTCAAATACTAGTCTTTTTAAGCCCTCGCAAACTTAAGAATACAACAGTTGTAATTTCTTCAAAGGTAAAAGAGGTATTACCTGTCATAGACACTCAAGAATGCTCCGCAAATGTCACATACACGTAACTTCTGATCAGTCTGCAAGATTGATAGTAATTGACAATGATTAGTCTCTAGTTCTTTCCTATCTGTACCACATGAAACTCCTTGGAACAGAGATACATCAAAACTTAGTTGATGGTTTGTTTCCAAGACATGCTTCAAACTAATGGCATTAACTACAGGATGTGAACATCTTATACTCTCGTACAAACAATGCATCCAAATGTAACAGCAAAAAATAACTTCATACCTTTTTCTTGCACGAGTTAGACTCATTGTATGTGACGTTATGGCTTTTGGATTAAATTATAGCATATACATCCAATACCATTGATGCAATGGTGCAATACCGCCCATATATTTCAGATTGAAAACTTATGGAATACTGGTAGCATTTAATAGCTCACAGGAAACTAGCCACAAGAATTTCATTTTACCTGGCCTCAAAAAATGTTCTATGAGAACATGCATATCAGTAACAGTCACATAATACAGAAAAGAACCAAATCATAGGAAAAAATACAAGTAGTAACCCAGAAATAAATGTACTCACAATTCGCACATCAGCAGCTGTATACTTTGAAGAATCCAAAACTGGTTCCGGTCTACCACCCAACTAAGGATAAAAAATGAAAAGCAAGTTATAGACTAACATCTGGAAAAACTGCATGGATAAGCTAAGGAATTGATCTTCTAAAACCAGCAAAGAATATACCTTTTTCAGAGCTTCTGCCTCCTCTAGTAGTTTCTGAGCTTCATCTATCATTCCTTTTTCACCTGTCCAACTCAAATAGGTAACTAATCAAAAGACGATAAAAAATCCATCTAACTGAGCACAACAATCATACTAGTATCCATCACAAATAGTCACATGCATATCAAAGTGGGACAGAAAAATTGAAGTAAAGGAACAAAAAAAGGAAAAGCAAGAGAATATAGTTATTTATGTTTTAAATATTTAAAATTCTATTAACCTGGAATGTGTTGAGAATTGTTATATTTTTCTCAATTCATCACTATGTCCTTTTCCTCCTATCACATTTGACAAATTGACACACATCCAAATCCCACACTCATATCCAAGTCCAGGCAACCCAGTTTGCGAAACAAGCCAAAGCCTACACTCACAAGCAATCACAAGAAATTGTGGTTGGCATACCAAGATCTTCAGCCCTTTTCAGCTTCTCATTGATCATTTCCTGAGTGCGAGGGTCTGGGGGAGCCAGTACAGGTAATGGTGCTAACTGAGGAGCATTCTGAACTGGCTGCGGTAAAGATGCCCTATCTTTGTTAAAAGCATCCAGCAAAAGCATTGACTGCAGCAAAGCAGATAGTAATTTATGAATATAAACTGAAGGAGATAAATGGAACAATGATATATCAGAAATATCAGTAAAAATGTCATGTGGGAGCTAGGACTCCCAAAGGAGCCAGGTCCAAAGAGGCTCAGCCCGCTTTGAGGCAGGTTTGGGCACCATAATTGGCCCAATGGACAGACCCAAATCATTCAAAAAAGCCCGGTTAATTTCCGAGCTGGATCCAGATTCACTGGCCTGGATCCAGACCGAGTCCAAATTAAAATCTAATTTTATTTACATAAAATAAATATTTTTAAATTAAATTTAGATTAAATCTATGTGTGTTTGGTCCTGCCGGATCCATTTACCATCTATTATTTTTTATTCCAAATTTTTTAGTTATTGGTCCACATTCTAGCCCAATAGTGGGAGCCCAACCCAGATCCGGGACAAAAATTAGCATCCAGATCTGGACTCAAGTCCCTTGATGAAAGCCTGACCTGGACCCAGGTTCAAGCCAGACCCTATACTGTACAGACCTGGCCCTGGACCTGGACAGTATAGGACCTGGCCCGAACGCAGCCCATTTTCAGCCCTATGTGGAACCTTATTTTAAAACCAATATCCAAAAGTATCAAATAGATTTAGTTTGCAATATAAATGACTTGATGAATATTACCTGCTTGTCAGCTCTTTTTGTCCTGAGCTCTTCCACAACCTCTAAAGCACGAATTTTGCTATCTGTTTTTCCTTCCAAATCTGAAATCATATTGTAAATGACTCGTTATGATAACCATAAGAAAAAACAGATATTAATGCAATAAGGCATAGACTGATAGATGAGCTATATCACTAGCTTTCTAAATGGCTCATCTCTTGATATGAAACAAATTGTCTCTGTCAAAAACTTTTCTCATCTTAATTAGTCCAGAATTGTTCTGACACATAAATGACATGATGATTTCAGTGTCTCAGTTATACACATATTTCTGTACCAAATCAAAAACACATTAAGATCTTACAAGAGCATTTATCAAACCAGGCCATCTTAAGCATTATACTTTCCTCACTTCAACATATGGCCATATCTTCCTCTTTCAAAACAAGCCAGAGCAATTTCATATCCCATACTTTTGACAGTATATATCCCTGTAAAGGCCAATATTTTGCTGACCTGAGTCTACCCTAATTTAAGAACTATAAAACAGATAAAGCTCAGGGACTTACTGCATTATGAATTCCAGCTTCCCAAACTAAACATCTAACATAAGAAGACGTCAAACCTCCCTAAACATTACATATCACTTTTGGCGACAAGAAAAAAATGGATCACCATATGATTGCTAATTGCTAAGTAGAGTGATAATGATCACTATAACAAGGCATGTAATTTTGTTTCAAATCCTTATTCTTGTATGTTGGCAATATTTATTACAATTCTGTCTATCTAGTCAGCTATAATGCATCCATTGCAATTGCAATTGCAATTGCTTCATGAACAATTAACATAATTCTTTAGCAACCAAAAAATTCAAAAATCATCATCTTCAGCAGTTTTTAAAAGTATGATAATTCAACTGGTAATGAAGCACAGCAACACCTTGACATTGATCTACTACTGTTGTGCACAAATCTACTTCCTAACATTCAACTGATCATCAGGCTACATTCTCAATAAATGCAGCCAATTCAACCATCAAATATAACAATATATCACACTTATACTCTTTCCATAGGTATAACATAAACCATGACAAGTATCTAATGCTATATTCCCATGAATAATAAACACTGTTGAATACTATTCGTGACACCCAACCCACCAATGTCTCATTATTTTCCACTCTTAAACACTGTCAAATACTATTCATGACACCCAACCCACCAATTTCTCATTATTGTCCACTCTTAAAATCCTACCACAATTGAAAACTTGATGAAATAGGTTGTAATCTTAGGTGAAGAGAGAACTACTCCTGGTAATCACTTATCTCTTAGTAATGAATTAATACAGAAATGTTTAATTTTCTTAAAGCAAAGTTGAAAATTTAGTTCATGAAAATAAATCATCAATATGTGCAATTTAAGCACCAACAATGATAATTTTCCTGTTTCTCATTGCTCTACTGGTTAGTACCTTAATGCAGCACATCTTAGCAATCATGGTTTACATAATTCAAAAGATCAATGTATCATCCTATGCTTTGTGTTAAAGTTAAAATTGGCTATTTGTGCACTTAAAATGTTGTTGTGGTTTACAGTATTGGCACATTCATTGTTCATAAAGTAAGCATTTTCATACGAACAACATTAATTCACAATAATAGAAACACAAAACCAAGCTAAGAGTCATTTCCTGACTTTGACTTACAGAGCACAATAATTTCATTATGATTCATTAAATTGATACTATGCTGCAGAGTGCAGCAGAAAGTGCTTCACATATATCAATAAAGCTTCTAGCATGTGATATAATACAATTAATGCATATTCAATACAAAAACAAGAGCATGGCACACAGATGATTGCCAACCATCCCAATAGTTCCTACAGTACTAGAAGATCTAATAAGCAAATCTTGGTAAAGGTTGTCAACGGTAAAAGTAGCTAATAAGATTAAAACCATATGAGTGAAATAATGTACCAAAAGCATCAACTTCCTTTAGTTTCTCCTTGATTTGCTTTGAGAGCTCCAAAATTTCAGGTGTCTGCAAATTTACATGTATAGGTTACAATTTATTTGAAAGACTTAACACCAAGCCATCATCCATCATTAAATGACTATACATGAATTTGAGAAGTACCTGGGTAACCTCGGACACAGATATAGCAATAGCTGCCTTAGCGTCCTCCTCTTCCAAACGCTTGAGTGCCCTTTGAATTTTCCTCTCACACTCAAGAATGAGCCTTTCAATCATGTCCTCAAGTTCTCTGTCATAATTACTAAGACCTTTTGCCTTTGCTTCTTCATATCTATAAAAAATTTAGGAAGCACATTCAATATCAGATATCTGAATAGTAAACCTAAAACATCCAGTACTTGTAACATTTAAGTGATAAATATAGCACTGAGCATCCAAGATAGCAAACTGTGCAATACAACAGATGTCAGCTCCATTACCAGATAACATAATGAAAACAACATATATGTAGTAAATCTTGTGAAACCATAATATTAACTACAAAAACATTTTTTAACAGTAGAAGTCATTGGCCACACTCTTATGAACCACAAAGGCTATTCCTTCTTTACAATAGCCACCTTTGTCTACCAAGAAATGTTTAATCTTACACCATACATATTATTGTACAAATATTTGGAAGCCATAAATAACTAATCTGAGTTATCGGCCAATAATTAGTGGGTTTCTGATCATTTAAAAATAGAATTATGCCTGCAGTATATACAACCCAATACAATAGGAAGACAACTTCAATGTGAACAACTTACAAACTGAATGCCATTCCAAAAGCCTCACTACCACAGACTAATCTACTTGAAGAGAGAGCAATTCAAAGATAATAGTTACAAGCATCCAGATGAACATTATTGTAAGAGAAATGTTATATCACAAAATTAACTGTATAACATGCCCATAATTATCTTCAGGAGATATTCAAAGATCCCACCATACCATACTAAAAAGGACAAAGTTATATAACGTGTTCTTTGTCCTGTGCCCAACATACTGAAACTACATAAATTTTGAAACAAAAAGCAAATCATAAACATTAGTTACAGCGATAGAAGGATACTCTTTTCTCAGCTGCAATGAGTGAACCTTCGGGCAAGGACCCAAATCCATTTTCTGGCAAGAAATGAAAGCAGTATTAGATCAACCCAGACATAAGCCAAAGTAAATATTCTGTATTTCAAGAACTACTCAGACAAAATGGAAAACTAAACCACAGCCAGGGGCTATGGACGCACGGAATCCAGGTTCAAAGGCTATAACAATCTCAACCACTTAAATATTTCCTGGATTTGAGTTCGAGAAATGAATTCCATTATAAGAAACCAATAAGTGCATATGAGAGTAAAAAAGGAAAAAAAATATATTTTTCCGACAAGCAACCTCCAAAATCGTCTCAAAAATAAGCACAAATTGGGAAGCCCAAAAAGTTCAAATATCACGCACCCAAAAAAGAAAAAAAAAATCAATCGGACTAAATTTCTCACAAAACAGTCCCAAAGATCTAAAATTTCCTAGATAAACGATCAAGATCGAGGAGGCGAGAGAGAAAATGGGGACCGTGAGCTGGAAGAGGTCGTGGGGGCAGAGGCCGGCGAGGAAGAGGCGGCAGACATCGCGGTCGGAGTACTTGCGATTGACCTCCGTGACGTCACCGTTGCGGTTGGCGCCCATCAGTACATCGAGCTGCTTCCGCAAGGCATCCATGGCAAACCCCTCCCACGGCTAGGGTTAGGGTTAGGGTTAGGGCTTCTCCCCACTTTGCTCGCTTGCTGGCCGTTCGCAGCGGAGAGAGAAAGAGAGCGCACTGAGCAGATGCTTCTCGAGCACGTGAGTCGCGAGTCGCGTAGCAACAGTGAGACCGGATCCGAACCCGAAACTGTTTGAGGTCATGTTGCCGTTGCCCAGACTACATTACCTGCTGGTGGATTTCAGTAAATCTCTATTTTTAATAAAATAAATTATAAATAATATGTACGAATTGCATGTAATAAAAATAAGATTTGCTGACAAATTAATGGCTATCATTCATTTTAAGCAAATTAATTATCAAATATTATATATAAATAGTGGATTTGATATCGTAATTAAAATTGTAAGTCGATGAATAGTTCAAACATTGCGTCTTTTTTTACACAACCCCTCTGATTAGAAAGAGAAAAATAGAAAAATAATCTCTCAAAAAAATATAACTAAAAAAATTACAAAATATATGATTTTCCATTGTTTTTCCCCCACCGAATCCAAAACAAGAAAACTGAAATCTTAAATTACTATTTAATTAAAATTTATTTATTTATTTAATTATCATCATTATCAAATCTAAATTTTACACCTTGACAAGTTTATATCACTGTCACTTAGCATCAGCCCCGCTCAGGATCAGCTGGGCCTGAAAGCTCGATGAAAATACAGGAATCACAACAAAGTTTGAGAATCCAGACCATGTTTGATTTGAAATCAATATCAAAATTATTCTATCTTGATCAACCTATTATCTAAATATCAAAAAAATAGTTAAACTAATTTTACTTTACTTTAAGAAACTAAATTATCATCATATTTTTATTTTTACTTCTTCAAATCTCAATAAATAATATACTTAAGGATATACTGATTCAAAAAAAATTTACACAATTCATTGGCCAGATTAATAACCATGTACCAAAAATTTAACCAAACTATCTTCTTATACTTTAGCCTTGATCTTAATTCCGAATCAACTGATGCCCAAGTGAATAATAAATCAATTAGAAAAGCATACATATGCTACTATGCTCAGCGAGCGTAATACATTGATGTTCAACAAAATCAAATATTTGAATACTAGATCAACTGCAAACTCTATATGAGCTTAAGATATAGAACAATCTAGTAAAGGTTAAGTCAAATAATAAAGCAGGAAGTAGAATAGAAAAACATACAACACATATGCATGATGCTTCTCATCATTCCTTGGGATTGGCATTGTTATCTGATCCACTCTCCAATTGGTTGGGAGAGTTCATCACTCCTTTCATCTTCATATCATTGGATTGTTGTTGTTGCTGCTGCTGTTGATGCTGAAGCTGGTTATGAAGCGGGTGGAGTGTCTGCTGATGCTGAGAGTGGATCTGAAGTTGCTGGAGCTGCTGCACTGCTAGAAGTGACTGCATTGCTTGATTGTGAGGATAGAATTGCTGATTTACTCCAAAATTGGAAGGTCCAAAGCTCATCATTTGTCTGCCATTAGAAAGAACCTGACCTCCTGTTAGTTGGCCAGTAGCTAGTTTCAGCCGCTGAATCTCCTCTTTTAGTGCATCATTCAATGCTTAAACAAAGAAAAAAAATAACATATCAAAAGACAAAGATAAAAATGAGCAAATGAGTTGTTGTAAGTCAAAAGAATTAAGTACATGAAAGTTCATATTGAAGTCAGTAAAACAGAGAATAGAGGTCCCAATGCATTTGAAGCAATGATAAAAGAGGCAGCACAAGCTTGGACCCGAGATTATTTCTGATTTCTGGACAAGGATTTATCATATTTGAAATATTAAGATGACCATATCCAAGTGGAGTTCCTTTTTGTGGATCTCTATTTGAACAAACATTCTGCTTTCAGTTGTTTTGTTGTTCTTCATTGTTATTAGAACTTGATTATATTTTCTTTAACAATAAATGTTATGCAGCATGGCCAATACCTTTCATCTAATTGGCACTAGAGATTTTTTTTTTTTAAATATCAGTTTGCTTCTTTTTATTTAACCTTTTATTGATGCACTTATGGTTGTGTTTGTTCTATCAAAGAATCAGTGATCAACTTTAAGATTTTTTTCCTCAAAAAAATCCAGACAAAAGCAATTTATTCTTTTCAAGTTTGATCTTGTTTTTCCACATGTCGGTTAGCTTTCAGTATGTTGCTCTAGCTTTTTTATATATCAGTTAGCTTTCAGTATGTTGTTCTTTATTGTGAAGTAAAACTAGAAATTGGAAATGATTCAAAGCATAAGCATGAAACTCTAGGACACAATCAATCATACCATCTTGTAGGTGAACCTGTTGCTCCATGGACTGCAAACGCAGCTTCAGTTCATTATTTTCAGTAGTCAAGCCATTTGTGTCCCTCTGTCATTATAAACCAAGGCAAAAGGATGATCAAACACAAATCCTTTTTTTCAGAACACATGGCGTAAAAAAGGAAGCACCTGTCGACAGGTAAATAAATCAATGTTCTCTGCAACCAATCAAGCTCTTTGCATGAGCAGGGCTCTCTGAATTTCATTCTCTAAGAAAAACCGGCAAAAAAAAGCTAGTATCCATTTGGCCCATCTTTAAACTCCTAGCTAAAATATCAAGAATCATGTGCAATAATGAACTTGGAACAATTTTACGAAAGGCTTTGAATAAGGAGGCAATAAAAGAGGAGCAAAACCATGTTAAGTTATAAGTATTTTGATACAAATATAGCGACTATAAGTATATATACCTGTAACATGGTCAGTTGAGCTGATAATGTTGTTGCTTCTGTCTGCAAGGTTTGTACTCTCCTCTCTAGCTCTTGGATGTAGCGCATTTTCCTTTCTTTTGACCTAGAAGCTGACTGCCTATTTGCCCATATCCTGCCAAACGCCAACACACAACCTATTAACAAACAGAGAACTGTGCCAGAGAAACTGGAGCAACAAAAGAATTCTACTTACAACATGACTTCTGTTTTGCCTTCATTATAACAATTCGGGTCAACTAGACTTCACTAAACTGAAGTTGTACATAAGAACACAGTGAAGTTTAAACTAGTGTTGATTCTAAGAAATAACCTAGGAAGAACAAAGAGAAAAGTCTGTGAACATTATAGAACAAAGCTTGCACCAAAAATACTAACAAAAGTTTCCTCCTATCACAAGTAAGAATTAACATCGACTTTCCTTTTTTCCGTATAACTATTCCTTTCCTAATCCTATGTCCTTCAAATGTCCACAACACGTTAATTGGATTAATTAAACTGATATTATCCCGAAACATGTTTATCATCAATTTGACAAGACTTCTTCCATAAAATCCAGGTGGAAAAATCTACAACAAAGAAATCAAACTTTTCTTTATTAAAGAACCAGCCACCAGTTACCTCTGAAGCTATTTTTCTAATGAGATTTTGTAATGATAAGTACTGAACATCCTTAGTCCAGGCATTAATATCATACATCTGAACTACTAAAACTAGCTTTTACTACCTTCAGTTTTTAAGTAAAAGTATGATCCAAGAGCTCTAAATGAAATGGCAACAATGCAAAACAACAGAGAACTCTAAAACAGGCATTCCTTGTAGTAACCCATTCTGTTGTAAGTGTCATCCAGCTACATGCATTTGATAACAAACATCAGTGAAGGCCAAGATGGACCAGGATGTTGCATGTTGCATCAGGTACACATAATATGCAGAATTGGATAAGAAAATAAAAAACACATTTTAATTTCAATTTACAAAGGAAAGTCTTCATAAATGTAGTTGTTTCAAACACACACAGGGATTGTGAAAAATGAGAAAATGAACAAGAATTCTACAGTGTACATTATAGAAATCAGTAGATATTAATCAAAAAATAGCTGTCGAATGGTGAACGACATCAAAATAGAAAATGGTGCTCAATTCAAAAGGAAAATGCTAGCCATTCATCGCACAAGGCATGGTATAGAGACCAAGGTTAAGAAAGAAAGAAAGAAATTTGAGAAAAGAATAGAAAAATTCAGCAAAAACATGCTAGAGATGATAATGTGATGCAGCAGAAAGAGAAGGCACGAGAGATAGGGAGAAAATCACATCTTCTCACAATGATAAATCCTCTTGATACAGTAGGACAAAGTATGAGGGTTTTCTCAGCACGATAGATTCACTTGATGTAACGGAAGAGAGCACAAGGAATAAAAAGAAGATCATCATTTTCTTACCATGATAGATCCTTGAATTAATAAGAAATATAGAAAAGAAATAAACCAAAAATAAGATAATATTATTGATAGAAAAAAAATTTTTTTATACAACAATGAGCTGTATATATAGCATTGTAATAAACTTAGAGTTCTACTTGATATAAACTAAAAATAAAACTTAGATTCCACTAAGAATTCTACTTAACATATGTTAAATAAAAATATCTAAATTTTATTTTTTATTGGACTATAATTATTATTGACTCAAACTGATAAATAAATTCTAATTTTGATCAATACAAAATCCAAATTATTCAAAATAATAAATAAAAAACTTATAGAAATCAATCTGAGTTTTCTAACGGATAGTTATTTGCTAGATTTGAATAAATATCTTAGGAAATATGGTTACTTAAACGAATCTTGACAAATTTTAATTAGAGTTGGAATTCAACTTGAACTGAATATCTAGTTTTACTATAAAAAGGATATATTTGTCCTACATCATAATAAAAAGAAAAAAATTCTTCTTTATTCAAGAGACATTAGTACAACAACCATTTCTTTTGTAACTTGATTGTTAGACGACTTTCACCCTCTACAATCCTAATTTTCCAAGATGAACAGAACACCCCTATGTGATGAAGAAAATAAAATTGACCAAGTCATAGATCGGTAGATAATTCACTTCAAACCACTAATATTATAGTCATAACAACTAAAAACTAAAACTAAAAAGTAAGTTGAAACTAAACCAATTAACTAACTCAAACATAGAACCAAGAATCTAAACCTGTAAAATAGGTTTGGAAAACACTATATTTCAGAACTTTTAGTTTCTTAGATTTATTTTTCCTCTAGAATTACATATATTTATGGGAACAACAGAGACACTAATATTCTTTCATCCATTTCACTTCTCTAATTCTCCTTTCCAGTAATCACAAAAAGCTTTCGATGCAAAATCATTTCCACTAGTTGGTTGACAAAACTATTTTTAGATAGAATCTTAAGGCGAATTTGGTAAGAGATGATTTAGAATAGTCCAATTAGGAAGAATAAATAGTCAAATTATTTTTTTAGCATTTAGTTGTTAATCAGACTAGTGGGCACCATTTAAACGATAATATTTTTTTTACCAAAATTGATTCTACAATAATTTGATATTGACAAAACTAATTAATTTTTTTGTAATAATTTATAGCAAATTAAAATACCTAATATTAACTTTTTAGCAAAAAATAACTAGATTTTTAGTTTGATTGATTTTTTGTGGCTTAAGGTATGTTGGTTAGCCGTTAAAGTAAACTATGTATCATACTTTTAACTCTAATTATGAACCAAAATACAAACTTTATGGTTTGCATTTTTACACTTTTTTTTTTTTTTGTCATAGACGTACTCAACGTCTCCCACTGGCTGTCGAAACAGCACAAATGCAAAGGCATAACACTTATTCCAAAATTTTATAATGCTCTTTCTTCTCAAGTATCTTATGATTATATTCTTCCTATCATGAACAATTAGACGGCGCAACTATTACAAAATGAAATATATCTCTCCATAAATCATCAAAAGTATATTCTCAAACAAAAACTCTCACCTTTTTGCCCGTTTCGGATCAATCAGTGCAAGCTCCGCCAGCTGCTGCGCCGACATGGCCTTCTTCGTCTCTGAAAGCGTCGGCCCCTCGCTGCCGGGCACCAGCATCTCAGGCTTGATCGAAGTGGACCCATCCATAGACTGGCTATGCTGGTGCCGATCCCTCACCGGTCTGTCATTCAACCTCGAACTCACATTATCCACCTGCGGCGGCGGCGCCACGCCGTGGGCCTTCGCCTCCGAGGCCTCGAGCTTCTCCACATCAATATACATCGAAAACACGTCCTCATCGGTCTCATCCGACAACGAGGGCCCCTCAGTGCCAGAGCCCACCACGCCGAGGTCGCTGTCGAAGCTGATGTCGTCTGGGAGGCTAAGGATTTCCGAGTGCGCTCGTCGGTGGCCTCGGCTCCTGGGCGGGAAGTCCGGCATCCGGCTGGCGTCGTAGCTGAACATCTGACCGGAATCCGGCGGCGCCTCCGGCAACGGCGATGGCTCCGGCTTCACGCCGAAGGGAGGAGGCTTCTCCATTGGCCGAAGCCGAAGGCAAAACCCTAGAAATGGAGCTGAAGATCGGAGCTTTATGGGTCGGGAGAGACAGTGGGGATCAAAAATGCTGCCTTTTCGGAAAAAATGGTGAAAATGGGAATCTGAGAGAGTAGAAAACGGGAATTTTTGCTGTTTTTTGATAAATTTAGGGTGGAATTAGGGTTAAAAATGGGAGCTTTTGGTGGGAGGGAAGTGCGATCTAGGTGAAAAAGATAGGAGCGCAGAGAGAGAGAGAGAGAGAGAGAGAGAGAGATTGGGAGAGGCAGAGAGACAGAGAGAGACAGAGAGAGAGACAGAGAGGAGAGAGAAGAGGGGAGGGAGGGGGGGGGGGGAGGGGGGGGGGGAGAGAGATTTTTTCGAACATAATAATGAAATGGAATTAAAGGGCAATAGACTACTACTACTAATCAATTGATTTCCTTTTTTATTTTTTAATTTTTTTTTGAATTTTTGGTTAATTAATTCCCAAATTTTAAACATTGGATGCTTTCCGTTAATAATGATGGAGCATAGTTAACGCAAAACAGGTTTTTGTTGTGGTAATGGAGCTCAGGGATAACAAACGTTAGGGTTTTTGCACATTGACCCTTCACATTATCAAAAATTATATATTAACACTTTGAATTAAGAAAATTAGTTTGGAGCCCAACCTCATTTCCAAGAACTCGTTCGAAAAGAAAATTATTAAAATAATTTGTATCGGTGGATGTATTTCAGCCGAAACACCGTATTACAATCAAAATAAAAAATTTATAAAAGAAAATGTGATATTATTAATCACTTTGTGTAAACGTTTCAATTGTGTTAGATATTTAAACGACTGTTTCTTACTATTAATATTAATTGACACATTAATCACTTGTTTTAGGACATGAGTTGTCCAAAAAGATAAACAATTTTTTTTATTTATTCAAATCTTAAAAGCATTTGCACAGATAACATAACAAAATCTGATATTAATGTTCACACAACAATAACAAAATTATAAAAAAAATAAAATAAAATTACATTTCATAATTCAAATATATAATCCAAATTGTTTTCACAATGTAAAGCTACTCCAGTTCACCTCTTACCAATAACGAAGTCTTATTTTCATGTTCAAACATGAATAGCATCTGCCTTTGTTCGTTTTGCAAATGAACCATTGCTGATTAACTTGAAATTTTCATTTATTTTTCTGGACCTACAAATAAAAACATCATTAAAATTGCATCATCTCTGCATAGAAACTCACAACAATAAGATGTGCGTGATGGATGGAAAAAAAATAATCTCTCGGAATAAGATTTACAAAAGTATACAACTATAATAAATTACTTTACCATTAGTTGGTAGTTCAAATGGATAAAAGATGTGTGCAAATAAATACTAAAATAAAGTCATAATATTATTAACATAGTCTAACTGAAATGAATTATAGTATGAGCTTTTGATTAGTTTGTATTGAACCAATATAAGCATTTTTTTTGTAATGGAACTAGAACATATTTTCAAAAATATTTGACTGTTTTCAGATACAATACAATCACTACTGATTATCTAGCATCAACAATTGCTGAAAACACAAAGTTATCTAGCATCAACTATATAGACAAATTCAACAAAATAAAATACAGAAATTAATCTTAGAAAATAACTCTCCAAAAAATGTAATTAATTATTAAACATAGAATACAATAAATATATTAAGTAATTAGTGAATGATATACTGTCTAGAATAATTAAAACTTGTCAAAACCTGAAAGTTCAGGCAATGGACTTGCACTCTCAATTACCTCTATTGGTTTCCTTGTCCATTTTGAGAAGTAGCCAGTTGTTGTTGCCGCTGATAAATCTGGAGAAGGATGTCTGCTGCAAATTGCAATATACATTCGTATCTGTGACACTTCTCAGCATCACTCTCTGATATGCCTTGACAAGAGGAAAGAGAGTCTATCTGCAACCGAGGCCTTTGATCAGAAGGTTCCTCACTGTCTTGTGGTTTCCAATGATCATATGTATTTTGAACCATGTAGTTGTTCTCATGAAAATCTAAAGAGGAACCAACCTGATACTGTTGGCTACCCTGAGTTAGATTCTGACCATCTGCAACATTAGCATACAGAGAAGGGAGGTGACTTGGATGAATAAAGAAAATGACTGTCTACACCATAAAATTATTGTTTAGATTTGTTAAATTAGGACAAACAGATACAAAAAACAAAAATAAAAATAATAAAACTTTTCTTTGGTTCATCAAAGTTAGCCTGGGTAGAAAATTTTCTGCCAAGTAGTTTGATAATGCAAGCAGTTTGTGGTTGAAAAGACAAGTATTTTTATACAATAAACTAATAAGATAGGTAATTTTCTTAGAAAAAATAGCAACAATGATAATTAAACTGTTAAATTTAAATAACAAATTCATACCTTCCAAGCCATTGTTTTGTGCTGTAACATGGAGGTCCCTGAAATCCTCGAATCCCATTCTTCTTGTCTGAAAACCAGTTTGATCTGTAGGAGGAAATACATCATTTCTTTGTTTCTTTGAATCCCTTGTTCCAATTTGAGGCATAGAACTTCTATAATTGGTATCAATAAACTTATTTGGAAAGCTAGTGTGATCAACAAGAGTATCATCTGCCGTGCCGCCATAGCTAGGGAACCCTACACCTCTGTAATGGAGACCAGATCCTTGTCCATCAAGGGGTCTTTTTGACATACTTGGAACTGGGTGAGCTGGTGTTCTACCAATATTTGGTGTAGTAGCATTGTTTGCAAACAGTATCTGAATACTAGGCTCACCAAAAAGGCAACCTTCGAACCGTTCCTTTGTTCGACAAGCTTCATCTATGCTTCTAAACTCTACATAACAACCGTGACTCCAAGGAATGCGTTTTATGGTTTCAATTTCACCACAGAGAATCATTGTGTTGAACAGCTTTTGCTCATCAATAGGAAGATTAGGTGGATATCCTACCCACAAAACATTGCTTGGTTGATCATCTCTTTGTAATCTATGTGACTGGTGTTCCTAACAAAAACACACAAAAAATAAATAAATCAATGGTGACACAAAAGTTGAAATACGCACAACTAATAGATAAAAATCCAACTCCAATTACTTGATGCATCAGCATCATGGTCCTTTGTTGATACTTAGATGTATTTCTTCTTATTCCTGAAGATGAGATACATTCGTTTTGGCTTGAATTGCGATTACAGAATTCCTATTCATAATAATTAATAAGAAAGTTAGAACGCAAAAAACAAAAAATGGTGTTCATGAAGATATAGAAAAATCTTACCATTCTTGAAGGTTTGGCCATTAGAAAAGCTACTCGTATCTGATTATCAGAGATATGTTTTCCGTTCAAATTTTGTTGCGCAGTAATTGCATCTCCAACATGAACATAGTCGATCAGTGCAGAGTTTCTATCCCTATAAAAGTTGAATTGCTTTATACTCCCAAATTCCGCGAACTTGGCTTTCAGTTGTTCTTCTGTAACAGAGAGAGCAATTCCAACAATCCATAAGCGCTTACAAGGTCTAGCCTGCAAGAGATGAGAGAATGAATGCAAATCACCATTTCTCAACTTTAATGAATAAATATTTTAACAAACTAAATAGTTCATAAAGCTCCTAGTTCAGAAATTATAGCTACAATATCAAAAGGAGAAGAAAAGAAGCGAACCGGCCGTGAGAACTCGATATTTATGAACTTCCCACGGATCTTGGTGTTCCGAAGGGATTCCTTCGCTGCTCGGGCATCAATGGCACTGGGGAAGAAGACGAAGGCGAAACTTCGAGCTCCGTGCATTGTAACACAGTCAAGGGCACCGTGGCCGGCGAAGAGAGCCGTGAGCTCCATGTCAGTGGTTTCCGGCGAGATGTTGCCCACCCACAGCGTGCCCATCTGGTGTACTCGTCGCTGGTTTGCCGTTTCGTTGAGTTCGAGAGGACTAAGTGCAATCAGTTTCACTGTTATTCGTTAGCATTTAATGACAATAATGAAGTAAATATCTTTTATTAAAGGGAAAATTATTTTGTTGTGTAGTTTTAAATTTTTATTAAATTCAATTGGTTTCAACTAGGAAGAAAAATATAATATTTCACATTAATTGTATATTAATTCTTTTCTTTACGTTGGGGGATGAATGCAGCCCGTCCATAATAGGAAAAAAAAAAGACAAACTACTGAGAAAAAAATTGGCCACCTTGCGGTTTTTCTTCATAAAATTTGTTTATGATAGATTACGCCTTAAAACTCAATGCTCTGCTTGGTGAAATATTAAAATTAATTAATTAATATGACTAAACATCATCATTATTTTTGGATCAATGGCATATAACTAGTTGAACCTTTATCAAATTACATATTTCTCTTCTAGAGTTAAAAATATAGATATAATTTCTTAATTTTTTAATAAATTATTTTTTTTTCAAATTTAAAAATTATAAATATTTTTTAAAAATTTTATCAAATTATATATTTATCCTATAAGATTAAAAAATTATACAATTTTTTAAGATTACGGTACACGTTATAAAATTTTTTTCAAATGAAAATTTGATATAAAGATAAAAAATATTTCTAAAATAAAAAAATCCCAACCTTATTAAAGATATCGTAATAGAGAACACAAGAAAAAAAAAACTCTAAATTCATATCGATCCTCAATCTGATCTAATTGAATCATAATTATAATTCAAATCAAACTGAAACAAACTTAAATAAGATCGAAAGCAAAAATTACCATTTTTTATTCCATCTTGGTGTATTTTTTTTTTTTTTTTTGTAAGCTGCAATTTTACATATCAATCACTAATTTGGATAGACTATCACAGAAAGTAAGCTTCTCCGAGTTGATCACTAGTATAGTCAGTCATTCACTCCAGTTTGATTTCAGAACTCTAGTACAGCCTCGGATGAACCCTCTCAGTAAACTTCACCACAAACAAAGAGCCACTCAGGAAATATATCAACCATCCCAGAACAGATTATTCATGAAAAGGAAAATCTGCAAAAAATATAAGAATAATTTTTTAAAAAAATTTTAAAATAAAAGAACAAAAAGAGAATCATGGAATTGCTGGCAAAAGTAACTATTGATCAACTCATCCGGATCAAATATTACCGGACATGGTACATGCTTCTGCTCAGAAAATTAAACTGGAGCTCTGGTTTTATGAAGGAAATCAATTATCCCATGGACACATCTCCTTTCTCAGAGACACCACTCTTAGGGATTTCTACCTGCAGCACCATCAAAATCAATATGAATTATACTGCTTGCCCTGAAAGGAAAAAAAGGCAAAAAAAAAAAACTATATATGTTAATTTATAAAGACTACATATATAGGTAGATAATATGATATCATGGCTTATATATATACGAAAAACCATTTGAGGTGTTTATAGCTTCGAGTTTATTGAATGTTACAAAAAGGAATTCAGTTCTGAATGTGTTGGAACTCATTTTCCACGTGCTGGTGGCAGAGAGTTGATATACGAAAACTTGATTACAAATGAAACTGACTTATGATGTACAGAGCAACAAAAATGAAGAAATTTGTGTAAGCTTACCTTACAAATTGATAACCAATCTTGCTGACTGAGAGAATTAGTTGAGGAACTCATCACTTCTGCTTTAGATAGTAAGCATACTTGCTTTATTGGAGGCCACAGATTCTTTATCCTCAATCAACAACTATTCAATTCCAGTCAACATACACTGCCATTGAACTGTGGAATCCAGCTATTAATATTTCCTTTAGTTTTCTAACTCATAACAATTGATGCAGCTACTGCATTCTCCAATTCTTGTTCATACGAAGAGGGTAAATGCAAACGTCAGTCCTGCACAGGAGAAAGGATATAGTATAATGGTCAAATGTCAGACCCCAACAAGCAATCAGCAATTGCCTAACTTGGACACTAACCCACACAAATCAATACTGAAAATGAAAATGACAGCAGGAGCTTCACTAGATATAAGGAACCCATTGCCTGTAAAATTTAATAATATTTGCTAACAATCTCTAAATCTAATGAGACTTTGCAATATCAAGATTGGGGAATTGCTATAGGTAGTCGTAACTCATAGCCAATATCTTACAATTATTTAAGCAAAAACTACAAACAAGGGTGTAAATGAGTTGAGCTGAGCTTGAGCCAAAAAAGTGGCTTGAGTTCTCGAGCTTGAGTCGGTTCGCTTGGAGCTCAAGCTACTCGAGCTCAGTCTGACCAAGCTCGCAAGCTCAAACAAGTGACAGGTGACGCACAAGATTTGGGTCGGGGTCAGAGCGGAGGGACCGATGGGTGAGGCACAAGCTGACAGGCGACGGGGCCAACGAGATTGGAGGCTCGAAGAAGCGAGGCTGGGGTCAAAGTAGAGAAGAAGACGAGTGATGTGCGAGCAGGGCCGGCAAGGTCGAAGCAAAAGGACTAGGGTTGAAGCGGAGGAACCAGGGCAAAGAGGCAAGGCCGACGGGGGACATGCGAGCTGGCAGGGCTGACGATCAATAGGGCCAATAGGGTTGGAGCGAAAGGGTTGAAGGCAGAGAGGCGGAGGAAACCTAGAAATAACGGGGGAGAGATAGGGATTAGGGCTAGAGAGATAAGAATTAGGGTTAGGTACCAATCTAGTAATACTATTGTATTACGTAACTACAGGGAATCGAGAAATTGAGTTCCGAGAGTTGGAACCAAATCTCAGCTAAAATTGAGTGAGTTGGTTTCAACTCGAATTCAGCTCGTTTTGTAAACAAGCCAGCTTGTTGAGCTTGAACTTTATAGCGCTAAATATCGACATCCACTATAATTCACGATGTAGAAGAATAATAGAAAAAAAAATAGCAAACAAGAGATTTATGTGGCGAAAACAATTCAAAGGATATTGTATTGATGAGAATAGAAAGAGAAGATTACAACGATAGAGGTGAAACTCCAATATCACCAACTCTCACAAAAGACTAAATAGTATAGCCGTCATAAGACGTCTTGAAAATATTAATCTATATCTCTTTCTCTCACTCTAGATTGAAATCCTTACATGAATTGGATATTTATCGATGTGGCCTAACTGTGCTTGAGTCAAAGTAGAAGACTGATTCAAATAAGACTGCTCTTAATTTAAGTCTTCTAGTAGAATATAAATTCAGATAAAGATTAGGCCCAATAAATTACTTTCTAATATAATTAAAACTCCCCGGAAAATCCGAATTCGAGACACGATTAAACCAATAGAACTTGACCTATTTCTTATCAAGTCAAACTAAGTTTGAGTTCGAGTCGAGTTCGAACTGCTAGCGAATTACGAACCAAATTGACACTCCTAACTATAAATATAATTTTGCAGATCATGTCAAGAAAAATATATTGATCTCTAACCTTGACGAGAAGATCCCAATCATTGCCTTGAGTCAATGTGTACAAAATCCTGACACATTTTGTTCCAAAAGGATAATGTAGTGACAAATAAGTTTTCTCATAGTAGGTTCGGATACTTTGAAGTGAAAGGAAGACATCTTCTCCAAAGTGTGGCCAAGCCTGTCAGAAGAGTTTTTAACTCATTGCATTCAGTCATTTATATGAGAGACTGATCTATTTGCATATAAAAAATTCATAGAACGAGATTTTGATATTTAATGGTATGCAAATCCACTCAAAATCGCAAAAGGAGCTAGGAAATTTTCATAGGTGGGAAATGAATGGTGGAATCTGACAGCTGATAATGCTACAAGAATCTCAGTATAGTCATATAGAAATGGGAAACTTCCATATTGTCTTTAGCATTAAGTTTTTAGTTTAGAAGTGTGAGATGAAAAAGGAATCGGTACAGGGAGTCACTGCTTATCCACTATATGGATCTCCTTACTCGAAAAGATGGTGGTGAAAGTGCAACAAGAGTCCTTCAGGAGATGGATAGCATCAATCATTCAGTCCACTTCAGTGCTGGACAACAAATCATTGCTGTGCAGAGACCTGTTTTGTCTTCTAATTATGAAATTTCTTCCTTTAAAGTAATATAGGTCAAACATTTTTACTCATTTCTGGCTAAGACTTGGAAATTCAAGAGCCAGTGGGTCCAGTTATGGAATTTAATAAACGTCTGCAAGCTTGGAGCTAAGTAACCATATCAGATCTTCCTAAGCTTTTGAGAAACTTCTTCAACAAGATACCCATTTTCATGAATAGCAAATTCAACATATTACAGTGAAGAATGAAACTTGAATTTGTCAAAAATCACAGGCACCATAAGATTTTTTGTCTAGTCAAGTTCAGGAAGACAAATAATCATGACTTTCTGTTTTCTTTACAACAATTTAAGGTAAAGGAACTAGACCACCCCACTAATTAGAGTAGTTGGATATTCCAAATTAATCACAATCAGATATGATGATGGTCAAGTTACCTACTATGAAGCCGGTAGAAGGCTATGGCCATAGAGAATGACTGTAGCTAACAGAAAGAGCTTGGCAAATTATGAGATGAAGATTCCTCCAGATAGTATAAACCAGTAATACAAGAAAAACAATGTCCAAGCATAAGAAAGTGTTTTATTCTCATCCCTCCATAGTAGTAAGCTGCCAACTGCAACATGACTTGCGTCAACGTTACTAAAACAACTGACAGTAAAAAGGGGATGAAAAGCAATAGAAACTACTCAAAAAATGTAGGAGACAGAAAGAAAAGGTAATTTGCATGAAGCTTCTTAACAAATGGTAGAAACAAAAACAACAAGCATCAGGTGCTAAAAATCCTTTCATAAAAATAAACAAAATACTAAAGGTCCCAGCAGGTGAAATGCTAAAGATCAAATTGATGAAATACCTCTTCCACTGAATGAAAAAGAGTGTAAACTGAAAACAGCAGAAACTGCTCAAAGCATGTAGGAGAAAGAAGGAAAGAAAAGGTAATTTGCATGAACTAAGATAACAAATGGTAGACAAGGAAATAATTAACATAACAAATGGTAGACAAGGAAACAATTAACATAAGGAGCCAAACTTTGTTTGCATCAAATTAATCAACTTGATAAAGAAACAAGCAGGTGAACATGATAAATCAATAGAAGATGCTAAAAGATCAAATTGATGACATATAGCTCCAGCTGCCTAATAGTTTTTCTGCTTTAGATAGCCTAGTGAAATCTCGTTCTTTTGTGTGCTTAACAGCCAACTTGGGGGAGAGCGAGTCTACAGTTAACCTGGTAGCATCCTTAAGAAGCCAATTGCATGAGAAATACCAACTGCCAACTGAGTAACTTTGCAAATCTTCCAAAGGTTCATTTGCTAAGCTTTTTAACTAATCAGTGACAAGTTAAGCAGATAGTTTCAGTGATGATGCAAATAGGGCTGTGCATTCGGTCTATTCAGGCAAAGGGTTGATCTTGAGAGTTATCAAAGCTCCTTACTCCAAAGGGAGGATGGTTATACAAGGATTCACCTTGTTGTGAACCCACACCCCCAGAAATCACTTGCCAACACAAACCTAGTAGGTATGAAGAGTTGCCAAAACTGGATTGAAGAACCTTTCAAAGAAACACCACCTTAGGGCACTTTCTATACCCACTGTCCAATTACCTTAAGGGAAAAGACCTCTTAACTACATAAATTTCACAAGCCTTTTCATTTTGTCCAGAAGTCTATCCGTCCATTCCTGTTCAGCTTAGAGCTACCATAATCCTAAGTCCAGGATCTGTTTTCTCATACCAGGCAGACCAAGCAGGCCAGGCCCATCTACAGCTTAATCAGAAATCATAATATAAAACATTATATTAAACTAATAACCAATATTTTGCAAATGATAACTGCCATCAACCCTCCACTAAGCATTTTTCCCTTAGTCACAAAATTCATTTCCACCAGTTACATGCAGCAACCAAAAAATTACATGTTAATTTTTTCAGCTCATACCTATATTCTAACCTGTTCATCAAAAACTATAAATTGAATAACTACTTCTAAGTGAACACTGATGGAAAATACAAGCAATGGACATGTGATCAAAAGTCATGTTTATGCACTCTTCTTGAGAATCCTTAGACAGGTAAACCAAAAATATATTGATAAAGAAAACCAAAAAGCGCAAATTGGACTAATAGTGTATAAACCAAGGTTTAAAATTTCGGCCGAAACGGCTCGGTTTCGGCCGGTGCCAAAACGAAACCCTAAATATAGTTTCGGTTTTAGGGTTTCCTGTTTTGATCTTTGTTGGCGGCAAGCAAAGCGAGCGGAGCGAGCGCGCGCGGGGCGAGCGCAGCGCACCCGCGGCATCTCCAACATCTCCACAGCGAGCTCAGCGCAACGCAGCATCTCCGGCATCTCTGTGGCAAGCTCAGCGCAACGCGGCATCTCAGCGCGCCCGCGGCATCTCCGGGAAGTTGGGCTCAACTGGCGGCAAGTGCAGTGCTCCCGCGGCGAGTGCAACTCGGCCGGTGAGCACAAGTCCCCCCGCAAGCGCAGAATGTAGAGTTTACTGTTTTTTATTTCTAGATTGATCCATACGAAGACAAGAAACAGACTTAAAATGAAAAAATTGGAGAAACTTATTTTCTGTCATTATAACATGCGTTTAAAAGTCCGAAACTTACAGAAGAGAACATCACCAGAGGATGAGATAATCAACTTGTCTGCCATATTCGAAGATGATGATCCTCTAATAGAGTGGAATCGAGAAAGAGAAGAACCTGTTTTAAATCATTCTCAAATACAAGAAACTATTCGCCAGTCTTTTAAACGAAGAAGCGGAAGAAAAAGGTGACAAAATGCAGAATACTTCTGATATAAATGATAGTAGCAATGGCGGTACAGCTGGTGACGCCAATTTTCAACAATCACAATATGAGAACTTATATTCATCTTTTCCACAGTATGGAAGAAATGAGTTTTTAAACTCTAATTTATATGTCGGTTATATGTCACAATATCCATATGATTCACATGATAGACAAGATATCAATCAAGATCCAACAGATAATGCGATCTCTAACTACTACGACAATTATCATAGTGAGATGTCTTCTTTCAATTCAATATATCATTAGTCAATGCAGGACCATACGACTTCGTACTATCCGCATGTTGAACAATACTATTGATCACAACTTCATCGTACTGATGAGTATGGTGATGACGAATATCAATCTCTTCAAAATCCACCTCGGAACAACATGTGGTTAAAAGACGTGAATTTATACTATTTATGAAATGATATTTTCATTATTGTCTTAAATTGATATCTTATTATAATTTTATGACATTTAAATTTAATGTCTATATGGTTTATTTTATCGCATGATAATTTATCTATTTCATTAGTACAATTTATTATAATGTTTTTCTTCTAACTTATTTTTTATTATCTATTTTATATTCATAAATTCTGACAATTATAAGATATTTTTTTTGAAAACAGATAATGACAAATCTAAATGATTATATTACAGTTCCAAACCAAGTTACACTGGAAGTAGGAAGAATAATTATGTCTATTCTTTACCAAAAACTTATATTTTATCGTATAATGATTCCACCTTCAGCCTATGATATACTTGGACAACCTTTAATTGAGCAGACATTACAAGAATATGGAAGAATAAATGATCGAATCTATCGTGCCTCACAACAAGATTCACTTAATACTATCAATCAGCGTCTTACCGTAATTTTCCCTAAACACTTCGCACAGTGTGATATTTATTTCTCATGGGTTATTGAACCACTTTTATTATATGTTGTCAATGAATATAGTTATCAGTTTTATTTTGAACCTTCGATATATGGTTATACTTCAAAACCGCTGCAACAAAATCGCGCAGAACTAGTTGTTCTGTCTCATGTCTACAAATGTTCGTCCGGATCATCCAGGTACTAAATTTGTAATTCCACACCAAATGTTCCAAAATCAATTGATAATGATTATGATGATGATGATGATTAGTTGTATTATTTTATAATTTATAGGGATAATTATGGGTGACCCCTCGTAATTAGCCTTAATTACGGTTAACCCCCCGTAATTTCCGTAATTACCCCCACCCCCCTCAAATTCGCCCATATTTACCCACAGCCCCCTGATTGTTATTTAATCAAAATTTTGCCAAAAAATTCCGATTTTACCCCCGGTTATTTTACATATACCCCCTAAAAACTTACTTTTTTATATTTAACCCCCCGGATTTCGGAATTTTACAAATAACACCCCGAAAGAATCAGATTTACAAAAACGTCCTCCAAATTCGACTTTTTGTAAATAAACCCCCGAAAATTATTCCGATATACAGAAAAGTCCCCGAACTTCGGATTTTTGTAAATAACACCCCGTCGCGCGGGCGGGAGCGGAGGAGGAGGCCGGTCGGCAGGCCGCGGAAGCGGAGGCGGCGGCCGGCGGCGGGAGCGGAGGCGGAGGCCGGGCGGGCGG
>RXID01014918.1:103402-157838 GCA_005019695.1 Trichopus zeylanicus subsp. travancoricus
AAAAATAAGTTGTTAGGGGTGTATGTGTAAAAATAACCAAGGGTAAAATCGGAATTTTTTGGCAAAATTTTGATTAAATAACAATCAGGGGGCTGTGGGTAAATATGGGCGAATTTGAGGGGAGTGGGGGTAATTACGGAAATTACGGGGGGTTAACCGTAATTAAGGCTAATTACGGAGGGTCACCCGTAATTATCCCTAATTTATAAATTATGTATGTGAAGTATATTTTAATGAAAAATTAAATTTGCTTATGTTAATTTTTAACTTTTAATCATATTCATATTACTTATTGTATATTTTTTTAATACACTAATATATATTAAAATTAGACTATATCAGTAACTAACTATCAAAATTAATTCTAATTAATTAAAATAATATTTAATATTATGGTAAAATTAAATATAAATTTCTTCCTAATTTTTCAAATTTTTTTAAATTTTTTAGCGTATTTTTAATTTGAAGTCAAAGTCAATCAAAATATAGTCAAACTGTGGTCATACACAATTAATTACTAAAAAAAATCTTTTGTCCGAAACCAAAACGGCCGTGACAGCCGAAACGTATCGATTTCGCTGGGTACCAAAACCGAAACCGATACCGATACTTTAAACCTTGGTATAAATTAAACTTTCAACGGAACCAACCTTCCCTAAATACAATAACAAGAAGAGTCTAATTAGAACAATAAAATTAAACAAACACATCATCAGAGAAACAAGCTAAAAATGCATATAGGTAATAAGCATATAACTAAAGAACAGACTAACCTGCAAAGTGACAATTGGTGAATAGCCAATAAACTTTCGATCTTTGGAAAAATCAAAGGTCCTAATGCATGAGAGCATGTGAATGATAGCTGGAGAGAAATATGGACATGTACCAAAACTTGACTTTTCCCTTATCCACTCAAGTAGCATTGAACCAAGTAGAACAAACTTGGCAGGAAGTTGAATGATAGGCCTAAAATTAAAAAATCTCCATAGCACCCAAATATCATCTATAAAAGCATTATTATAAGAATTATAAGAATGAGTTATTAACTTAAATTGCAACATAACGGCTATATCTATAGCATATATAAAAATATCAATTCTCATTACTGTACCTGAGATGGAAAAGTAAAAGAAGAAAAGACAAAAATCACTAGTTCCTAAACATTTTTAAGAGGTGATTTCATTTTACTTTATTGATATTTTAGGCTGAGAAACTGAAATGAATGGCCCAAATTGGATCAGGGCATTTTGTTGACCCCTATTTGTGGTACATTGCTATTGCTCTTGTCTATACATGGATGTTCAAAGTAAATTCATCTCATTCAAGTGATCAGTTCCCAAAAATGCATTTACCGTAGATTTTCTTTTCAAGCTTTCTCCGAATGGTCTTCATAGTTAATTCTAAAATTACACAGTTAGCACTTGCACAGAAACATCAAAAGAAATTAAATGATGATAGATATAAGGAAAAATAATTACCAAATATGTTTTTATGATGTTTGGCTGCTGTTTCTTAACCATTGTTACTCAATTTCAGCTTTCCTCTTTTGCATGTTGTCAATCATTTCATGAATAATAATATAATAGTATTGGAATTTGAGAATGCAAATATGACATTACCGTCTCTAAGTGCTGGATACTATGTAACATTACCATTTCTAAGTGCTGGACACTCTGTGCTAGTGATGATAGACACTTAAAGAGCAATCAAAGCATTGATGAGTCCTATTTTGATTTGCTTGTGCTTGAGCTTTTCACATGAAAATCCCTAAGTCATGTGACCGGTGTTCTTGATCTGGTGCAGTAGATCCAATCAATGGTTGAGAAGAGTGAACACTTGAGGTGTTTGGCATGGAACTAATGAGGCATCATAACATTAAGGAGGTGGTTAGAGATGCTTCAGATTGTCATGGCTTATGCATTGATGATGCTAAATGGCCCAAGATGTCAGAGGTAGTAAGAATAATCAAAGCCATCAAGAGGGTTGATGCAACATAATTCCTGAAACAAAATCAGAGAACTCAAATAATATGGGATGGGTAGGAATGTCATCTATGAACTTCTTACTCCTCTGAGTAGATATGGGAGTTGTCAATGCATCTTTGGTTTATAGTCATAATAAAGTGTTCACAGATTTAATACTATGGTAATTGTCTCAAATAAGGGCAAAAAAAACATAATCATAGTTCAGGTTGTAATGCAGCGGGAGAGAGCACGAAAGATAGAGAAAAGATCACCGTTTTCTCACTATAAATCCTTGAATCCACAAGAAAGAAAAAAAAAAATAAACCCAAAATAAAAGAATATTATTAATAGAAAAGATTCTCTTTTTTGTTACAACTTTGAACTGTATATATAACCCTCTAATAAATGTATAATCCTATTTGGTGTAAACTGAAAATACGGCTTACACTCTACTAAGAATTTTACTTAACATATCTTAAATAAAGATATCTAAATCATATTTCTTATTGGGCTGGGACTATTATTGACTCGAACTAATAAATAAACTCTAATTATAACTAATATAAAATCTGAATTATCCAAAATAGTAAATAAGAAACTTATAAGAATTAATCTCAGTTTTCCAACGGATAATTATTTACTGGATTTGGATGAACATTTTAGGAGATATAACCTTTAGATTGTAACTATACGAATCTTGACGGACCCTAATTGGAGTTTGAATTTAACTCGAATTGAATCTCTAATTTTATTGTAAAAAGTATGTAGTTGTTCTACATCAAGTTGTGACACAAATATACTTACATTGATGGATAAGTAATGAAATTATACTCTTGGACTCCAAATATCCCACGAATACAAATTGAAAAAGAAAATTTAGTAAGTTACCTTTGATATCCCAGGCCCTCTAGAATGCCTGAAATAAATTCCCACATATACACTGCCTTATGATTTGGAATAAAAAATGGCTGCAATATAGTGATAAGAAATCGCCATTCAAAATAAGGAAAAAAATTGACAACAAACAATTTCATGCCAGAAAGTACTATGAAAAAAGTAAAACCTTTCCAGCTACAGAAGTTTTCTCTGATTCCAGTCCACGCTCTGCACATACATTAGCATGTGCTATGTTCTCCACATAGGTAAAATCACACATTTTGACTACTCCCAACAATGAACTGAAATGAGGAGCTCATAACAGTTACTTTTCCTATGTTACAAAGGCACATACTTTTTACAACATGACATGTCATAAAATCACCAAAAATTCATCAAATATGGGATCATTTGAACTGGAATAAAAACACTACTATAAAACGGAAATCTGATTCAAAGAAGCCCCATATCAAGTGTTAGGGACTTGGCCAAACCACCAAATTAGTAGCCACTTCAAGAGTTTCCTTACAATAATTGCCTTAAACACCCTTTAGTTTTAGACCTTCTCTTAACCAAGAGTGAGCATACCATGCACTGATCTCGAATATGGCAAATAGTGTGCTTAACTAACATACTAGAATTTGTCATATGCAGTGCAAATAACTAGTGCTCACCTCCAACCACTTGAAAGTGCCTCACAAACGCAGCCCCATATTTGTTTCCTTTAATTTTTTTCTCTGTATTTTCTACTTTTTAAAGAATGAGCTTTTCTATCCCTTCAATTGACAACCGAGCATAGTTACACATTTTAACTTTCCAGTTATACTCATAAATCTATCAACCAGTTCTTATGTTTATTTTGCACCTATCTGTCTCATCATTATTATCTGAGATCAAAGTTGTGTATTCCACAAATAAAACTCTCATTGGATCACTGGCTTAACCCAAATGAGATGCGACTAGAACAGTTTAAAAGCACATCACCAATAACCAAATCACCATCTTGAACTATAAATTCATATGCTAAAAGGATTCAGAAGCAACACCATACAGGAGGTATTCTTTTCAACTAAGTGAACAGTGATTTATGCCTAGCAAACTGAAGTTAGTGCCTGTTATTAACTAGCCCAAGGTTGATACTACTCATCATAAAACCCAATAAAATTGCATCCTGAAAAACACAAGTCAACATTAAGCAATTCAATAAATCAATACTGATACTCATACATTCAATTGGAAAAATAAAATTTTCTGCCACCAATCAAGCCATACATACCATGCAAGTTGAACATGTAGTAAAAGCAAATAATTTGTAAATGAAAGATAAAAACTAATCCATCGAAACTGATAAAAAAAGCACATTAAGCCAGAATTCAAAATAGACCAACAAACCATTACGGAAAAGAACCAAACCTTAGCCCATCTTGACATTGCATGACGAACAAAAAATGGAACGTGGAACCCATCGTCTGGCCCGAACGGATTACAAACCGTCAACAAACACGTCGAGAGCCCATCCTCCCATCACTCTCCAACACAATCCAATCCGCTGCAACCTGACCTCGTCCAACACCCTGAAGAACTGCACAAAAACCCAAATCAAATCCCAATTTCCAAATTAACAAACTCTCAAAGAGCGAAATCACACAACATACCCTATCCGCGTGCCGCGTCGAATCATTCCCTCCATGTACCTCATCCGACCCACCGCTTACAACAACAGCAGCACCAGTGTACAGGAGGCGCCGGAATCCGGCGACGAGGCAAGCGGTGACGACACGCTTGGCGGCGAGAACGGTGACGGAATAGAGCCTGACGGGCTCAGCATGAGGCGGCGGCGGCGGGACGCCCAGAGTGGGGTCGAAGAGGAAGACGACGGAGGAGCCGGCAACGGCAGCGGCGAGGGTTTCCGGCAGTTTCGAGGGGTCGAAACGGAAGGAGGAGGAACGATCCGGGTGGGTCGTGCCGGGGAAGGAGGGTTTGGGCTCATCAAGGTCGACGAGGCAGACGGTGGGGGAACCGGAGCTGAGGAGGGCGGAGACGAGGGATCGGGCAAGGATGGAGGAGCGGGCGAAGAAGACGGTGGAGTTACTCGGGGCGGCTGTGAATCGCAGGACGGGGAGGAGGAGGTTGGCGATGCTGTTTTGGCGCTCAATGGTAGCGAAGTAATATAGCTGCAGATTTAGTCTAATGCCAAAGGACAAATGCTACGTTCATATGTAAAAGTTCTGACTGGGCCGGGCGGGCTGGACCCACTGATAAGCTTCGATGTCAAATATGGAACTTTTAATACAAAAACGGAGAAAATGATATTCATCTGCAGGCCTACAGTCTACTCGACGAATAATTATTACATGGCCAGAGGAACAAACAATTCAATATTTTCCAACAATGGTTGAAGAATTTTGTGAGCACATTCACAAACTCAGCATCCACTTGATGGCACGAGGATGTGCAAAGAAAATTACAGAGGATATACAGAACAAAACCAGAGCCAGGAAATGCAGCATTGGCATTAAAACAAGCTTGTTACGGTAAGATTCACAAGTATGCTTTCCTTTTGTACCTTGTATCCACCATTTCTAAACACAAAAAACTAGACTGCTGAAAGGCTCAGAGCAAACTTCGTGTACTGGAAGAAACATCCTGGACATCATCTGTACCTGTAGAAAATATCAAATGGTGAGTCATGATAAGAACCTTTCTGACCGCCATAATAGACATTTATGGTAAAGTATTGGGATTTAGTACATTTGTTTTTCAATTTTCTTTAGAGTGATATAATTGGTAGTTATCTATGGAATATTATGGCAAATTAATGAACAATGATTTCATAATAAAAGAACAACATAGAAGGTTCTGATAATCATGTCATAAACTACAAGAGTTCCACTACTATTAATACCTTAACAGAACTTGAGCTCAGAAAAAAAGAAGCAAAGGAAATTCAACACAGAGATTAACAGTATGCTTGTCAAGGAATTGAAAGACATCAAGGAAAGCAAGTCTACAACCTTAAAACTTATCTTTTGCCTGGCGAATGACACCCAAGGCTTTTGTGTCACTGGCAGATGCTGGAATATTTAGCGTCCGCCGGATTTCAGTACTGAAGGTGCGTAGAAATGGATTACACAGTTTCTCCCTCTTCAATGTTGTTGGAATCTAAAAGATCAATTGAAGATGAATAGTATTTCAGCATGTTGTCTTGCAATGTTACTAGAAATCTTAAGTTATTTGAAGAAAAAGTAACTAGATTAATTCCTCACAAGGAAATTAGAAGAAATTGATAATAAAGACTTTAATTTTTATTCCAAGTTAAACATTCAATAAGAATATGATTATCACCGTTGGTAAGTTCTTTCCGCGGAGTTGAGCAACATGTGCCACATAAGCTTGGAGATGTTCATTGTTAGGTTCTATAGAGAGGGCAAACTTCGCATTGCTCTGCCAGGTTATAAATCAAGTTTGGTTCATTTCATCAGCCATGATAAATTCCATTTTATATTTGGTCAGATAACTAAGGAAAGCGATGGATACCAGTGTATATTCATGCCCACAATATACGTTTGTGTCATCCGGTAAGGTCATGATCTTTTGAAGAGATGAGAGCATCTGTAGACAAGGAAACATAAATGTCACAGAAGCCAATAATCTATTCAGGAATAGACACAGGCCATGAAGATAAAATGCATTCAAGTTACAATCACCATTTAGTGACAGAATTTTGATGTAGGAACAAAAGTCACAGAAAGAACAAATTGAAAAAGGCAGAAATGGGCCTCCAACTCTAATAGAAGAAAAACATTAGACAGGCCCAAGTCCATGATGAACATGCTCACTTATCTTATGGGTACGTGGAAGGAAATAGTCAAATAGTAAGAGCAGAATTTGAGCACATATCCACAACTACATTAACTAAATTACCTGCTCTGGGCTTCCTTCGAAAAGCTTGCCACATGATAAGCTAAACAAAGTGTCCCCTGTAAAGACTGCCCCACATCCAGGAAAATAGTAGCTAATATGGCCTGTTAAAATTTCAAGGAAAAATATATCAACTTCAAATTATTTAGTGGTTAGAAGGAAAATGGAGTATCATACACTGCATGTTCATGGGCGGTTACATTACTAAAACGACAAAAAAAAAAGCTATTTCATGATGCCCATTGTTTATGTGACTCGGAGGTCCCTAAAATGTGCAGCTTCACCTAGTGAAACATTCAAGGGTTATAAACATATTGAGTTATAATACTTATTTTCATAAGATATAAAACTAATAGATTATTCCATTCAAGATAAAGATGGAGAATTTGAACTATTAGACCTAATACCAATACAAGAAGTAGATTGATTCTATTCAACAATTCATAATTTTTGTCTTTGGTTTATATTTTCTCAGTTTGCAAGAGATGCTTGTATTATTGCTCATTTGTGTCGAACTAGTCCTTTAAACATCTTTTGTTCAGGACCACTAATATGCCTGCACATCACAAATATTATACAAGGTACCCTAATAATTATATCCACACTCTAGCCAATACCCAGAAACAACAGATAGAAACTAGTTCGGAAATTTGAGAACATAAAACATTAATATGGCACCAATATACCCATTTTAGGATGAGCAATTCATATGAAGAAAGTAAAAAATGTCAGTTATTAGAATTCAACCTTTTGTATGACCAGGAGTTTCCATCACAAGAACCTCATGGCCTGCAAACATCCAAGTTTCCCCATCATGAAGAGCAATATCAATACCAGGAATCCGGTCCTTGTCCTTGCTAGAACCAATCACCTAGAATCAAGAAATGCAAGCAACACAATAGAACTGTAAGAAAGACAAATAGTTCACTGCTATCAGTAATATTCTGTTTCCTTTCTATTATTGATACTTGGGAAGCATTATATAATTTTTGAATAACATCAAAATCATCAGAAACAATGTCGCAATAGGATTAACAATATAGTTCAGAGTATTTGAGAATGAGGAAAACAAGCGGAAGCATCATATGAAAGAGAGACATATAACCCTTTATAAGTTGCCAAAATTACATAAACCCCAATAACATTTGAAGAATTATATATAGATCATGGCCACAGAAAATATCCCCATGCAACTAGGCAGCATCAATTGTAAATAATATATCCCCATACCTTTGCACCATACCTTGCTTTCAGCTCCAGATTCCCACCAGTGTGATCATAGTGATGGTGAGTGTTAAGGATATAGTTCAAGTTCTGATCTTTACGATCTAGAGCATTTATAACAGGTTGGGTTTCAGAAGGGTCTACAACTCCAACTGTACCTGTGTCTAAGTCATGCACAAGATATGCATAATTATCCTGGAGACACGGCACCTGAAAAAGTTGAAAAAAAGGTTTTGTTAATTCAGTGGCATATTCTTGGCTTCAAACACCAGCTCAAAATCAAGCAAATGAAACGAATGAAGGTGTTCCACCTGTTGCAAACAAACACAGAGTAAAATTTTGCCCCATCATGTGACTATGCTCAAAATCCCCAAACAAAAATAAGATGTCATAGGAATAAAATCCTAATTTTTTGAATCTAGAATCACTTTTGAGATATTCACAGAGATATCAGTCCAGGTGCAGGTCCATTTCATACAGTGGTGGTGTATTGAATTCAGTCTATAAAGCATACTTCATCAAACTGATGCATCTACTGGGTCAAGTGAAAAGTATTTAGTAAACGATAGAGAAATCAGACAAAAGATATCTAAAAAAATGTAGCTTGGTTACACCAGCATAAACAGAACTTATGCCTTGGAGCTCTATTTTTTATCTCTATGCATAAGCCTTAAGACAAGCAAAAAACAGGTCCATGCAAATGCAGTAGTCAAATACCTTAATAGTGACACAACCAAATAAAATACCAAATGATCTGAAGGTATAAGGATGATTACCAACTCAATTTGCAATGCAGAGGCCATACATGCAATATTACATAAGAACTGGGAAACACCAAATGAATGACATTCTCCACGTAAAGTTTTAATGGGTCTCAGAATGGTCCCAAAACCATATAGCACTTGTTTCATCACCCATCGTTTTCTCACATTTGTCCGCATAGTGGCCTGTTGTCTTACCTAAAAAAAGTGTCATTCATCATTAAAGCAGCATAGGCAATCGAAGTACATCAGGAGCAGACGAAAACATATCAGATAGCCCCCACACTTGATGTAATATCACAAACCGAGAAATACTGCAGAAAAATGATATCCCTGTTAGAGACAAAGTAAAAGATAGCTTACCTTCTTAAGGTTGAGTATGAAGAACCATGGGAACATTGATAAATAGGAACAGTGGTTCAGTACATACTGTGACAGTATACTCCATAGCAAAGTATTCCATGTTGACTAAGAAAAAGATGTCATAAAAGACAACTACACTAGCAAGGGGCAAACTGAAAGTCCCCGCTGCTCTACAGCTACAACCTTACAAGAACTATTGAGTTAGAAGTTAAACTACTCATGCACAAAGATTGTGCAATGGAATGGGAAAGATATGCCACCAATATTTGTAGGTAGTCCTCATATCAATTTAATGTAACATCAAGGGACACCAGACGGTTGCTGCTCCATTAGATGTGCAAAACAAAATTTTGCATACAACACTCTAGCCTATTTTTGGAGAAAAACATACCTGAATGATTCAAAGGTAGAAATAGATATAGCCAAAAAACAACCTTCGGCTTGCAGAGATGCAAACTTGGCTAATCTTTCCAGTTGGATGACCCGTTGGATAGCACAACAATAGTCAAAATTTGCTAACCAAATACTTATTCTAGACTAATGCCTAATCTCATGATAATGAAACCTATTTGGATCAAGTAACCAAAATAGTTCCCAAAACTGATTAAGTTCCTCATAAACAAAACAAGAAATTTCTTCAGTTTATCCCATTTGACTTCCTTATTTCCTGTCTTTCCAAGATATTCTGTTCTTTTTCCCTCCATTTCTTCCAGAAACTAGAACCTCAATTCCAAAAAAAGTGAAACGAATCCCAGTTATAATCTATACAACTTCTAAATTTCATAGATGCGATTGTTTGTGTTTGAATTCATAACCACAAAAGTGGCCCGCTTTCTAAATCCTCCACTACAAATAATGTCCTCCAAATAATCCCATTTCCAGACCCTAACATCAGCAAAAACCAAAAAAAGGCAGAAGTTTCATAACTGATTGCCATCAATCATATGTCAATCCTCCTCCCTCAAAACTGACCGCCACAAGAGTATAATCCCCAATATCAATTCAGAAATAGTCGAATAAGATGCATACCTCCTCAAATTCACCAGAACAAATACGTATCCTAAATTATTTTCTAAGACAACACATAACTCCCTCCAAAACCAAACAAGTTTCCACCTTTCCACCCCAAACAACAATCAAACATCAAAACGATAACACATTCGCACTAACCAACCAAAACCATAAAAAAAACAAAAAATAAAATCCGCACCAAAAAAAGATCGGGATTAAAGGGAGGGAGCGCAAATCTGGCGAAATTATTTAGAAGGGGAAATCGATAGAGAGAGAGGGGACTAGAAGTGGGAGAGAGATGGAAGGTGGGATCTCCGGGAAGGGGACGAACCATGGAGCACGGCAAGGACGCCACGAGGGAGGACGAGGCTCTGGCGAGCATTGCTTTGGAATTCGCGTTCCGATGGCGACGATGGCGATGATGATGGGCGGAGGCGCGGTCCCATTCTGCCAGGAACTGGCCTGCCCGCGCACTTATCTATTACATTTCTTAGTGACGATTATACCCATATCCTTTGTCTATCCCTGGAGTAGTCTAGGGTGGCTTTTTTGTGAATTGCTGTTGGTGTCACGGTTATTTCGGTCATTTTGAAAATCAGATTCGATTTTTGTTTTGGAAATTAACGATTTTATGTTTATGCTTTTAGCCCCCCGAAAAGTTTACTGTTAAAATAGTTGTCCTTCGGTAAAGGCTTTAACACCCTGCCCCGTGTCTTTTCCTTTTGGATTTTCCCATATAACTCCCTAGCATATGTGCTTATTATAAGCGCCTACTTGCCTTTTTGGTATTTACATGTAACTTCCTAAAATATATAAGAAATTATGTTTAATTAAAGTTAGTCAAAGATAAATATTTTACTTTTTTTTTTTTATTAGGTTTTGCCCTGTGGCTAGACTTCATCTCAAAATGAAAGAAGAATAACTGAGTATTTTGTACACCAAATTATATTCTAAGTTTTCATATTTGGCCGTATTTTAGTATAAATTTTGATATTAAATTTTAAAATATATATTATTTAATTTTACTAGTTCACTTTACATGAGATGGTTATGTTTTTCATTAAAAAACTATAGGACTCAAGTTTGAAGTCTTGATTTTATATTTTTTAATATATTTTACGTAATTTTTTACCAAAAAATAGTTGGATTTAATAATTTAAAAAAATACATGTGCATTCATATGTTTTAAAATATATATAATATTTTTAAATTTAAAATTAAATTATAGTAAAAAATAAAAATAATTTAATTAAAATCTGAACATAATTAATTTCCGTCCGAACATATTTAAAGCCTTGATTGAAGGATTTCCCTTTCTGTTGCTCGATGGCCTCAATCAAAACTTCATGAGCTGTTTTCAAGCGAATATTCTTTTCCTGTCTTTTAATTTGTTTTTTCGCTGAAACCCTCTATACTTTTTGGTATTACAAATTCAAAAAAAGTAGAAGGCCAAGTTTTCGGCAAGCAAACCGGTCCTTTTGGTATGAATTTTCTTGGAAAGTTTATCTTTTTACAAAAAAAACTTATAGAAGGTCCTCATCCAGTTATTTCCCTTTATCTAAATAGTTTTTTCCTAACACAATCACTTTCCATTTTTCTTTGCAAATATCCGAAGGCATAGGTTTTCGTAATTCTGAAATAATATCAGGGCCCTTTTGCATAATCCCCTGAAACAAATGTACAATATACAAGTTTCCAATTGGATATAAAAAAAAACAAACATAAATTTTTGATTCAAATACTTCATAAGATCAACAAAAAAACTAGATTCACCACTGAAAATACATGAAAACCGAACATGGTCACTGTGCAATTACATCCTATATGATCAAATTTGAACTCCAGATAAACAAAATCAAAATCGAACAGAGCACACCACCTGAGCAATCTGTTTTCTCTGCAACTCTTATCAAATTGAGTTTGCAACAATAAATACAACCAAGTTGGGCAGATAAAGAAAGATAAATACAGTTGCTGTGCCACTTTCCATACCCTGTTGTATGGCCCAATCTCTCAATTTGTCACTCAAAAACATGAAAATAAATATGGGAGGTATGTACTCACATTTCAGCTGTTCGAAGAAGAATTATCACCAAGACATCTTACCAAACCCCACTTCCCTCCAACTCACAAGGAAAGGCAAAACACCTTTCAAGCCCAAGCTTTGCTGCACAGAGCCAATCCAGGCTTCCCATCAGCAACAATCAAGCCTCATCAAATAACGACATGTACAATGGCAACGAAATTGCTTATAACTTCTAAGTTATTGACAACATGTGCAGCACCTCATGTCCGGCCCTGCCAGTCATTGACAGAAGACGAGGTCCCCCGTGTGCTCCCACTTCCACCACCAAGGGCAACAGCAGCAGACTCCACGTGTGTAAGGAGGTACTCATAGATCTTCTTTCTTAACCGTTCGATTGTCTCTATGGGAACTGCCTCCCCATCTCCCCTTTCCTCTTCCTTACCAATTTTGTCTAGCCAATCATTAACCTTCTTGAGCTGTGACAGCATTCCTGCAATTCGCTCTCTATCTGTCAGGGCTGGGGCCCTGACACTGGCATCCAAAAATCGCTCCACAAAACTCAAGAACCAGGTCCTAGCTTTCTCCCCCAAGGACCTTGCTAGGTCCGACTCCTCCTCCAGCCCTCCCCCACGGACCCAATCCCGAGGAGGTGATGGCGGTGGCCCCCTTTCTTTTACTCTGGGAGTCACCCCTATCTTGGATGGCATGGAAGCTGATGAAGGCCGAGGTTTGACCTTCAAGGAGCTGGGTTTGGCTGGGCTATCAAGGACAATTGTCAGTGAAGATGAGAACGAGACAGGAGGGGGCGGTGTTTGGTTGCTGCTTTTGTGTTCATAGAGCGAGAATGGGGAGAGGTCAGTGGCAAGTGCAGCATTCACCCAGGAGGTGGCAAGCTTGCGCTTTTCGGAAGAGACTTTAAGGACTTCCTCAGAGATTGTCAGATCACTGCTGCTGCTTGGGGATTGCTCTGGAGAGGCATGGGAGGAAAGGAGAGTTTTGAGAAGTGAGTCAGCAACAAGAACAGCTCGATTGAGGGTGTTGTGAAGGCTTAGAAACTGCTCTACTGCTGGCTGGGGGTTATCCTCCTTTGCCATAGAACTTAGCTCTGCAAACATGCTATAAAGCACAAGGTTACATCAGGAAGTATGTACAATGATTGATCAAATTTACAGCTTGGTTAGACAACAAAACAGTGAAATTTTGTGAAAAAAAGCGCCACTTGATAAAAAAGAGGTTGGATGAGAAAACAACTGTACTGTGAAAAAAAAGTCCCTTCCATTTGTATGACTTTCCAAATGTAAAAACACATGCTCGCGGATGGAAAAGTGAAGGCCTTCATTTTTCTTGTCAGAAAACATAAACAACCAATGGATTCTAAGAATTTGTGCTGAATCCCAGAGACACAAGATACCAGCTTATCCAAAATCAAAAGATTCCCCATTCATTAGCTTTCTAAAATCAATGACATTTCCATCCAGTTCAGAGGACTTTGAACAAGAAGAGGCAAAGACGCCGTGCGATTCACTCTTAAAGTGTAGCTCTTGTAGCAAGTGATGTAAAACAATCCAATATCAACAAATTTCATTTGTTGAATTACAATGTGGCATAACTCTCCAATATCAATAAATTTCATTTGTTGAATGAAAATGTGGCATAACTCTTACAAGAAACTTTGGTGTGAAAAACTAAATCTAAGTTGACGCTTTGGATATCAAAAGTCAGTTCTGCAGAACGTACATCTCCAAGGCAGCCGTACCAAAGATAGATTTCATAAACAAGCTATACTATTCTTTCTATATATTAAAACTAAAATTTGTGAGCATATATCCTGTGAAGGCACTTTTAAGACTCAAGAAAATTTTTTTCAAACAAAAAGATAAGTTTGATCTATATTGCTAAGTTAAATTAACCTTGAGTAGTTGAAAACATGTCTTAAGACAAAAAAATAGAGTCAAAACAAAAATATGCTATGAAGAGATGGAATGTGTAAAACTAATTAGAGTTAAAAGTTGAAGTTTCTTGAATTTGTACAGATGATAATAGTAAAAAAGTTTCAAACTGATAGTTGATGTAACAAAGAAACATGATCATCTATATGAAGCCAATTAATTTACATATTATCTATGGTTCTTTCTCTATTTTTGTTAATATTTTATTAACAATGGTAATGAATTTAGTGGTTTTGCTTTAGGTTCATTAATTTATAAAGAGGTGTTCTATGAAAAGGTACTCAATGAAGAAATACATGTTTTAGAAAGTTCAAAGTATCATTCTTAGGATAGATACATGAACCTTTGAAGAGGTACATGCGAATAGATGTCTATATATTTATAAATATATGTGTTTTTATATGAGAAAGACTGACCAATTCAAGTTAATTAAAGTATATTTTTGCATAAGAAAATTTTTTTCTCTATCCAAAAATAGACTCCTTCAATTATCTTCTAATTTGGTAATTATCTTCTAATTTAGGAATAACACACTATTCCTTATGGTGGATTCCTAAAGAGAGACATGTGTCTATCTTTGTAATCTAGCAACATTGGAGGTAATGTTGTCATCTTATCGCTTCTAGTGTCATGATGGTACGTTACATCTTATCGCTTCTAGTGGCATGATGGTACAAATAGGTGAGACTCTTTAAACAACAATCAGCTAGGAGAGAAAATAAGTGGCAATGATAATAGACAAGGACATTGAACACCTAGCTTGTATTTGTGTTGATGAACTTGTTTTTGTAGGGCCACACTTCACATGAGCTTTTTCAAGTCTAAAATGCATCTATATCCATGGAAAGGTTTGCTATGACAAACAATCAGTAAAGAAGGATAAGTACAACTTGAAGTCTTGTTGTTGTAGCCTTTATTAATTTGATCATACTATCATACCCCTCTGTAACTGTGCAGATTACCATATATCACACTTCAAGAGATTTTCAAGTCACAGTATAGAACTAGATAACTAGTAACAATGTGGTGTTGCTTTTGGTACTCAAGGATAGACAAGTGGCAGGAGTATAGAAGACAGTTGAATAATGAACTACAAAGAGTATGACTCTAGTATGCTAGAAAGAATCAATCAGTTGATGAGCTGAATATTAGATTCTACACCTGATGCAGAGGATAATTGTGTCAATTGATTTCAGAAATGAATTACCTTAAGCACCGAATTATACTTTCAGCAGCAGAAGCTTCTAGCATGGCTTCGATGGCAACTAACTGAGCAGCATCTCTATATTTCATAACTTCCTAAAAGAAAGCAAGGGAAGTGAAATGTATGCAAGCCAAACTTATACAAAGATGACATAACTTGGAGTAAAAATTTAAACAAAGACCAGATGACAAAGTATAATCAGATAGTGCTAGGTGCAAGAAAGAATGTGACAGAAAACAATCCCCAACAGACACCCAAACAAGATCCTGCAGTTGCCAAATAACATAGGACAAAATCCATACCTTTCCAAGTTTGGCTAGAGGTGGTGGAAGTGATGCCCAAGAAACGCTACCATCAGTCCATCTCCGACTAACAGGAGCAAGTTTCACTAAACTACCAATACTTAGATTGGTGGAAATATCTGATGTCTTCTTTACAACAGGAGAGTGTTGATTGTTCAACTTGTTAGTGTCATCTGAAGTTGCACTTGCATTGGATTTCTTTTGTGGAGTCTGGACTTTACTATCCTCCTTCTGCTGCAGTTTTTCACTTGCTGTACTTTTTCTTCGAGGAGCCTGCACAATAAAAATGTTTCAGAATGGAAATCAGATAACACGATGGCAGACCAGAGTTCAAAAACTTCTCAGGCAACCCCTCTTTTCTTTCTTCGCAGTTACTAGTTACTAATGAGATATAAACTCCAGTAAAAAAAAACTTTTGCACGACAAATAGACAATCGATGTCTAAGAAAATTGTAACCAATAATTTTAGTTATGAAAGGTGCCTGATAGCATGCATTATACCTTACAACAATATAATCAGCAACATTATAGCTATTTCACCTTTTTGGTCCCATTTAGAACTTCTCTTCCTCACATATTCCAAGGTTCTAAGGGCTCAAGTCAAGGTGATAGATTACCATGTAAAACCAACCCAATATATACATGGGACCTTCTTGGTAAGAGTTGTTTTCCTTATTCAACCATTTACTTTGATGGGTTAAAGGATTGGGCAGAATCCATTTTATCATAGGCTCTTGGTAACCCAATACAGGACAAAAGATTTCAAGGCATATACAACAGGTTTAAGATGCTACCTCTGGCAGCTATGGTACATGCCTCAAGCATGTTTGATTCATGGGTCTAATTCCATATTCTATTGACAGTTCCATTCATGTATCTCAGAGTCTCATGTCCTTGTCAAACTCTTCAAATCCAAATGATAGGTTACACATTAATCATTGGCCTGATAATCTCATTTCATAATATGGAGAGTATTTAACATCAGTAATAAAGTTGAGTTTCCAATTATTACCTAGCTCTCAAATATAGACAGATAAGAAAATTTCATGTAAACAAATATGTGAATCAAGCTTAAATGGATTGCAAACTCACATAAAGACTACGATTCTCAGATTTTTTTTCAATCTTTGCACCTATTGAGCTAAATTTATCTTTTCCTTTAGTCTCCATGTTCCCTTCCCAGCTCTTTCTCAGAGCCTTTGGCCCCAATTCAATTCCTGGCAGCAAATTCCCAATAATATTTTCATTTGGTGTCTTTCTTCCAGCAGTAGTTGCCTTCAAAACAGAAGCTGCTCTCTCTAACAAACCCATCTTTGAGTAAGTGGACTTGTCCCCTTTAACTTTTGCCTGTTGCTTCATTTCCTTGGAGAACTTCTCAAATGATGCAGGCAGCAAATAACAACTTGTTGGAGATGAAGGAATTGACCTAGAGTTCATCAACTTTGACTTGACACCGAAAGAGTTTTGCTTCTCCAATTTGCTAATTACTGGCTCTTTCAAGAGTAAAGGACTTGTCTTGCTGACAGATGCTCTGAGCTTTTCTGACTCATATGCCTTACTAGTTCCATTCAGTTTCTCCAGCTTGCCCTTCTCTTTTTGTGATTTTTCTGAAGATGGGTTACTATCACTTTTGGTACCATTTGTTAGTTTCAGCTTATCAGAATTAAGAAAACCCAAAGAACGTGCAGCTACAAGATCTGCGGGACTCCCAACACAAGGGTGGCGGCCAGGGACTGGCCTCACTCCTCTAAGGATGGGCACAAGAGATGCTGCCTCAAGACGCTCAACATGAATAAATTGACCCAATTGAATTTTATCACTCAAGATGAGATCCACGTGCTCATCTGGTAGAGAAACATAAGTGGCATGGGATGAATCAGAAACCTTGAGGTAATACCCTTGGTTTGAGTAGAGATCACCACCAGCAAGAGCTGGAACGATGCCAACAACTTGGAGCAGAGATGAGCGGTGCTCACCAGCAACCTTAACATCAGTATTCATGTGCTGAAGGAGTTTAAGAAGAACCCCAGGCACCAATGCAGCCATTCTGTTTTAATCTTAACAGATAGTTTCACTCTGCAGATGAAAATGAATAATAGATCAGTTTGTGCCGCCATTTGAGTTGAAACATGATAAAAACAAGAAAAGTTGGGAGATTGAATTGGCAAGTTGGCATATAAATTGCTTCCGCAACTAGCAATACAACTGGGAACTTACCAAATACGCATTTTACTGCAAAATTGATCAAAAATTGAAGGAAAATTTTGTCAAATCCCAAAATTAGAGGAAATGGTGTCATAAACAAAATCAGGCATAATTCATCTAAACAGAAATGAGAAAATGTGAGATCTGAACTGCCAATAAAATAGCTCGGATATGATAATAGAAAAAAATTATCATCCAATCGTATACACATTTCAAAGCGAAAAATTTAAACAAAATGTGATGAAGGTAATAAATCTTGGAATAAGTCAAAAAAGTGAAGAATAGAACATTTTAGACAAGAACGGAAATCCTAGAATACCATCTTTGACTGATGCAAGAAAATGACTCCCAATGAAACACAGAAGAATTGGATTTCTAGTTCCCTATTGCAACCAAGACCCATGCAAGAATAGAACCACTATAGAGCTTAGGGACCTAAACTGAAATCAATTACTATTACGTGAGAAGGGAGAGCAAAATATACAGGAAAAATCTCAGAAATCGGCAGAGATGGAAAAACTCAGCAACTTCAAGCCGCTTCTTAGAGATCCATAAAAATCATTGGAAAAAACTATTGTTTCCCAAACACAGAAGGAAAATATCAGATTTTTCCCATCAAAACTGGCAAAAAATGTCCATCCAATCTAACAGATCAGACGCATGAAAATAACACGTTGCTCACAAGAGAAAGGCCTCATTTTGCTGACTTGTATGCATCCAAAAGTAACCAAAAAAAAAACCAATGAAAACTGAAGCCAACCTCGTTGCGTTCCTGCAAACTCTTCCGTCGAGGAATCAAAATGCGATCAAGTTCTGCCCGCAAGATCTTTCCGCAAGCCATAACCATTTTTGTGTTCAAAGATGGAATCTTTCCGCAAGCCCGGGAACTTCCCTTCGCACGTTCAAAAGCCCGCGATCCATTACAAGCTCCGGATCGAAATTCCAACAAAAAAAAAGCGCAAGAAAACCTAAAAAAAGAGCTTTTCCCTGTTTCCTTCTTCTCTTTCTAGGTTTCTTCTCTCACTAGACTGATTGCTGCAGCAAAGCGCACAGTGCGGCACTGATCGTGCTAACAATGCGCGCAACTCTGATTGCCCTGACAGCCTACAATCCGGGGCTCCAAATCTGTTGACTCCCAGACCTAAGGCCATCAAGAGCTAGGCTTTAACTGCACCAACTTCACGCCAACGTCTTAACTTTTCATTTTAATCTAAAAATTGATTCCGGCACTCCTTCAAATTAATACATTTTGATTGTCTTAACTATTTTAAATATTTTATTATCTAAAGAGATATTAAATTTTTAAAATTATTTTGTTTTGATCTTAAGTAAAATCAGTATTTTTTGGATCAAAATTTAAAATTTTGCTTCAAACAACTTAATTATATTGCGAAAATAATTTTGTGAAGTATTTTTTGGATAAATAATTCTACAAAATCAAGAGAGTTGAACTAAAATTTTATCTTATATATATATTTTGGATAAATTTTATTTTATTTTTCAAGTTCCTTTGTCATCAACAACAATAGAAACAATCACAAACATGAGGGTTCCCCTGTCTACAAACTCCAGCTCCGCCAGGATGTGCATTTGCGCAGAAGATTGCGCACAGGAAACGTTTGCACTCTAAGATCCCCTACGATCCACGCATCGTTGCTTTTGACATTCAGATGGTCGTCTCTCGGTAAGAGTTGCTTCATTTCCATTAACTGCATCAATTCCATGCGTGATTTCAAAGAAGAATCGCTCGACGTTCAGATGTAAGTACACAAATGCGATCGTTGATTGCATTTAATCCGACTAAATGTACATTCTGCCCGATAATCCGGCTAATTACGATGATTATGTTTGTTAATATTCATAATTTCGAATATAAAATCAAATGAGCATTAACTCAAGGAAAATTTTTAGATTAAATGTTACGCATGAAGCGAGAAGCAAGCAATTACGAAGTTTTTTTTCTTAACTTTTTTCTTGTTTTCTATTATTTTGAACACATAAAATAAGAAAACACTAAAAATCCTGAGAAAACTATCTAGTAAAATACCTGCTGAATGATAGCTTAGAACAAGGAGGGTAACACAAAGGAAGGCAACGGAAGACTTCATCTCTGTTTGTTGATGGTTTTGCTTTGGAAATTAGAGAGCTCGGTGAGGACAAATATTTGGGAGAAGTGAGGTTATTGTAGGCTCGAATTTGAGTTGAAATTATGTTAATTATTCATTTGCCTTGATCACACTTTCTTCCAAATATAAAAAATTTAATTAAATTAATATTATTTAATTTAATTTTATTATAACTAAAAAAATGACTAAAATGCCATCGTCTTTCCCGCTCGAGCTGTTCGCACGAGCTTGATCGGCGAGCTCGCCGCCCAAGCTAGCAAAGATGGCAAAATCGACGGCGGCAACAAAGATGGCTATCAAGAGCAAATTTATCTAGAAAATTAAAACACCCGCTAGCCAAATCAGTAATTAAACAAAATTTACTTGACCGCATTATCCGAAACCAAACGGGCCCTCGATGTTTCACTGCTCCTATCCACATTTTTAATTCACTGAATCGCTATGCATTTTGAAAAAAGTAATGAATCTTTGATTGCAATATTCTGAATTATATGCTACAAATATGATCCAAAATATATCCTCGTAGCATTATTTCTTAATCAAGAAAAATCTTCTAATTCAGTGATAAAGGAAAAGCACAAAGGAGCTGCGATCACCAAGATGATGATTCAACAAAATACAAAAAAGAAAAATATCAAAATATTCCCTTAAGCATCACGCCGTAAAACGCTTAGAACATTGGTAAGCAACAATGCTCAACAAAAAACTCAAAAGAGTTTTGATTCTTATACATAGCAAACATTCCATAGATGAATCATGACCTTCAATAGATATGTTGCATTCAGTAATTAAATAGATAAGAAATCAACAAGAAGATGTTTGCAACTTTCAGATTGAGCAGAGACAGCAAAAATATTATTTGAGATTAGCCAAACAAAACAAGCAATTTTCAGAGGCATGTTAAGCTTTCAGAAACTAGCAGGAATTACGTCTCTCATCGCCAGATCCACAAGCCCATCACATGCAATTTTAACCAAGAAAATACTATGGAAAAAAACTGAACAAGTCGTGCATGGTAGGGTGATGGAAGAAACTAGCTACTGGCAACTGTTCACGTGAGATCCACCGCCATGGAAATGCTAACGACGTTGCTTCGCCGCCACTGCTCCTAACAATGACACCGATCTCATTAAAGTACAGAATTGTAGAGTGCTTTTTTACATGCAAACCATTGTATTCTAAAGTTTGCATGGAATAAGAACATCAAGTTGGAATCTAAATACATTAACTTGCACTTGGATCCATCAAATTGAACGATAATTCTCACCTGAAAAAAGTTATATGTGAAAACGAGAAATGGGGTGGCAGCGATATATAACTCCTCCTCAATCTGCAATTGAAATTTGCATTACACTTAGATGGAGACGAAAGGAAAAGAGGGGTGATAGCCAGTAGCGCTTGCGGGGCGGCGGCGGCGGCGGCGCTGGAGATGTTGGCGTTCGTCACAAGTCGAGGGCGGCACATCGGTGCTGCTCAACGGCCTAATGATCCACTACTATAAGAACAAGACGACGTGCAAGCCGGCGGAGGAGTTCTTCCAGGCCGATATCCAGAAGAATTGGGCTGCCGACCACTCTATGCCAGCCCTCCTTCGCCTCACCTACTCCGACTGTTTGACCACGGTCAGCTTTACGCTTATTTTCACTATCTCAATAGTTAAATTATTGTCCGCACAGTAAGAAGACATGATTCAGATTGTAGTATTTGTCTAACCTTGCTTTAGCAAAAATTTTAGGGTTGTGATGGTTCTGTTTTGCTCGACGGGAATGATACGGAGAAGGCGGCCCTGGCATTGTTTGCATGGGTGGATATGCCGCTGCCTAACTTCACCTGGAACCAGACCCTCGCCTACTTCCAGTCCAAAGGACTTGACGCGCTCGATCTTGGCACCCCTTTGGGTAATTATGGAATTTGAAACGGGCATTAATGCAAAAACCCCATATTCAAAATGTAACTTTACGAAAACCCGCCTACATTATGTCTTCTTTCTAGGCGCGCACTCGACTGGAGTGGCACACTGCCGCCACTTGACCGGCTCTACAACTTCCAGGGAACCGGCCGGGCGGACCCGTCCATGGACTCCACACTCGTCGTCGAGCTGCAAAAGCAGCGCCCACCAAGCGGTGCGGATCCGACCGTCTTCCCCAACCCCTCCATGAAGAACTGCAGCTTCTCGAGCACGTTCTACCAGAATATCTTGAAGAGCCGGACGGTTCTTGAGATCCATCAGCAGTTCCTCATCTCCAGGGACGGCTTCCGCATCGCCTATGAGTTTGCCAACGGCTTCGAAGACCTCCGCCGGGCTTTCGCGCTCGCCATGGTCTGCATGGGGGGTCTGGGCCTGCTCACCGGAAAGAATGGAGAGATCCGCCGGAACTGCTAGAGTAGTTGTACCATGCATTTGTCAGAATGAGCATGAAAAAAAATAAGTTTTCAGTTTTTTTTTTCAGAATAGCAATTAGGCCTATAAAATGGTAACATAATGTTGGTCCAATTCAACCTCACCTCCCTATAATAAAAGGACAAGCTCAACTGAACTTTGATCCACTCAAAATTGGGAGATAAATCTGTACAAAATAGAAGAAAATGAAGGTCTTAACTCACAACAAACATTAGCCAAATCCAAGGTGAGGAAAACTGGTCCATTTTGACCTAAAAAATGTCTCTTTTGATACAAATACATGGCAAAACAATGTACATTTCGTATAAGCACACCATTGTTTCACATGACTAGGTGCCAATAAATATGAGTTTGGATTGGTACAAAGAGAAAATCTACAGATGTCGAAAATCATGCATGTCAACTACTTGGTGTAGATGAAGGTGGAGTTGATGACTTGAACTTTTGAAGATATGAGCGTGCCACCTCGAGCATCAAATCCACTTCTTTCTTGTACTGAAGTAATAGAAACCCCAAGTTAAACTAACTGTAAAATACTAACAGGATGCATGGACATCAAGGGGCGATTGCAGCCTGTCTTTATCTTAGATTGCCTGATACACCACTTTTTAAAATGTGCACCTGTATAATATTGGTTTTTGTTGTCATGTTTCTGCATATTTAGATATTGTTTAAATGAAATTGCAAAAATCATACAACTGTGGGATATGTGGATAGTGGAGGATCAATTACGAACTCTTATATCGATTGTGCTAGAGGTCTCAGATGTTGTTTTCAGCAACCACTTGCAGTGAACCTGTTGGTGTTGGTAATGTAAATGGCTCAGTGAGGCATCACTAATATAGAACATGCAATGCACAAAAAGCTCCCAGGACAATATGCATCTTAATAGATTTAGTTCAGACTTCAGAATAATTGGTTGCCAGTATGAATGAAACAGACAATGGTGGCTACTTGCCCAATGTACTGGACAAGAGCCAAGTTGACTCAAAGCCCATAAGATTATGGTATCTACTAACTCTAAAACTTGGTAGCATTAATAATGTTTCATGAAGTAGAAAATCTAAAAAAGAATGTGTGCATATGTATATGCTCAGCCAAGTGAACATAAACCTAAATCAAAATACTATAAGCCTTAAACCATGTTTCGTAATACAAGCCCAAGTTATAAAGTCCAATTTTTTCAAAAACATTTTGGTCTTCTATTGTCTCAAATAAATATTTCTGAAAAATGCAACTTTATTTTCATTTTTCATTTTAGATCAGAATTCAAGAACTCAACAGTCTAGATTCATTGTGATATTTAACAACATAGACTAGGAACAAGTAATTATTTTGTATAGCAGCTCACAATTAGGTATCACAATTAGCTAAAGAATAGAGGAGAAGTAATATTTGTTAGCTAATGCAGAAAGGTTCTGCTGGACTTTGAGTAGTTTTCTTTCTTGTGTATCAAAGGCATGTTATTATCAAAAAATAATTTAATGTAATATTGTTTCATTGTTTATTTAAATTAGCTTTTTTTTGCAAATAAGGCCCTACTTATATACCTCTACAATTGATCTTCATTATCAATTTGAATTTTTATTCACAAATACCATAGTTCTGTGGGGATAAATATGCAAATGGCATAGTTTTGTTAGGGTATATATTCAAATTTCAATTTTTCAAAGATTTGAATATGTCATTGTATTATTTTACGGGGGATCAAATGAAAAAGTGATTATTATTTTAGACAAATTACTTATAAAATCACTGGAAATTTCTTATATGGAAATATTTGATACTGCGATAAACTTGAATAACGTTTATCTCAAGTTGTCATTTGGGAAAGATTATGCACTTGGATATTATGTAGTAATACATTCCTTGATATCTCTAAATGAAAGGAGGCACATCCATATTACAATAGCTCTAATGTGTGCTTCTGTCTCACTATGAATTTTTGTTTGCCTTCTCTATGGAATATCTTCTCTGTTATATAGATATGCTCTTCATGCTAATCTTAGGCCAAAATTAGCATTTTAATATTTCAAAATTATGTTACTAATCATGCATGGTTTAGCTTGTAGACCATCAAAAGGAGAAAAAAAATTATTGTTGTACTTTGTCATTTAATTTCTATTCAAAGTTGACTCCCACTATGACTATTTGCTTATTAGTAGAAGAAGAGGCATGACCATTATTCTATTTTCAATTTAGATTGCTAATGTTCATGCCAAAATCACTTCCTCTATAATATTTAATTTTAACAAATTCCATTAGTTTTGGAACATTAGCTAACAAGTATTATATCATTAGATTGTACTACTTGGATTTGTAAATCACATGCACACCTTGTTTGCATTGGCACTTGTTCTTGCTTTTATTTTTAATTGATTACATTTAAAAATCTGATTTTTGTTATGTGGTTTTTTTTCCATTTCTTGGTTTCTTATAATCATTATCCATTTCTTCTTTTTCAAATTATAATACTTATTTTAATAAACGTGTGATCATTAGATGGATAATGATGAGTTAAAATTGCTAACCATTTAAGCTGCTAGATATGTTTATTTGATCGTCGTATGTTTGATAGTTCGAATATTAATCAGAAGAAAAAGAATCTGATTGAATATTGAACCAATGGTCAATAGAGAATTCCTTAGAGGTGGTACTCTTCAAAATATTATATATGATGGGAGAAGTAATTATGTTGATTATTTAAGGATGAATGTTCTCATTTTCATGATTTGGTCAATATGCCGAGTAGGGGTGAGCAAAAAAATCGAAAAACCAGTATACCGAATCGTACCGGTTGAGAACCGTACCGAAAAATCGGTTCTCAGATCAAACCGGTACGGTTCCGATTCTAAAATTTAACAGAACCGGAAAATCGGTTCTGGTTCCGGTTCTGTGTTATCTGAAAAACCGGTAAACCGGAACCGTACCAGTTTAACCCTATATATATATATATTCAGTCAAAACCCTAACCCTAACCCTAACCCTAATTGCTACGCCGCCTCACCCTCGCCCCGCCCCTGCGCTTGCAGCAACGCGCCGATGCTGCCGCCGCCGCCTCGGCCTCGGCCTCGACCTTGCGCTCGCAGTAACGTGCTGATGTCGACGCCTTGGCCTCGGCCTCGCCTCGCCCCTGAGCTCGTAGTAACGCGTCGATGCCGCCTCGACCTCGCCCTCTCCTCGACCCCGAGCTCGTAGGAATGCGTCGACGCCACCTCGGCCTCGCTCTTGCACTCACCCTCGCCCTTGCCCTTGACCTCGCAGCGACGCCGCCTCACCCCCGCGCTCACAGCAACGCCGCCTCGCCCTCGCGCTCGCCGGTCGTCGTGATGTCGGAGCTCCGGTATACCGGTTTTAGAACCGAAACCGAAAAACCGGATCTTTACCTAAACCAGTACGGTTCCGATTCTCAATTTTTTGAGAATCGAAATCCGGTTCTGGTTCTAAAATGAGCAAAACTGGTACGATTAACCGGTTTTGCTCACCCCTAATGCCGAGGGACCAAAATTTGTTGTATGATACACGACATATCACCATAGAGGAGTAACTTATGATATTCTTGTATTATGTGGATTTTCATTCAAGAAATAGGAGTACGGAGATAGTCTTCTTAAGATCTAATGAGTCGATCAGTCAACACTTTAACGCGTGTCTTAGAGCTATATGTGATCTTTAACGCGTGTCTTAGAGCTATATGTGATATCCAAGATTAGTTCATGTTTCAGGTAATTTTTTTGATACATCCTATCATAAAAGAACAACCATAGCTACTAGCCATGGTTCATATTAGACTTTGATATTTTGTTGTATTTTATGTAAGATTGTATTAGATTAATTGATAGTACATGTGAATGCTAGAATTCAGGTTGATATAGTTGCACATTTCGTAGACATAAGGGTATCACACAAAATGTATTAATTGCAGTTGACGTTGACTTTAAATTTTTATATGTTCTGGCAGGATGTGAGGGATGGACAAATAATTTCATTATTTTGAGAGATGCTATTTCTTATTTAATTTTTTAATTAAATTTTATTATTCTCTAATTAATTTACCAATTTTAATATTAAAATAGTTAAATTTTCTTATTTACTGAGAAATAAATTATTTTTAAAAAAATATACATGTATTAAGTTTGTTAAAAAATATTTGACTAGAGAATAACAAAATTATATTAAATAAATTTCTAATTAATTATAATATATTTATTTAATCCTCTATTTTTTATTATTTTTATAATTTTATTAGTCTTAAAATTAATCTACTAATTTTTTAAATAATATGTATTTTAACCAATTCTCCATTCCTAATTCAACCAAACAACAGTATTTGAAAAATTGATAAAATTAATTAATTTTATTTGTGAACTAAATACTGAAATTTGGAATCGAAGGAATTTATCAATTCTGGATTTTTTTTCTAAAAATAATCGTCTAAACACCAAAATTATCCCATTATTTTAATTCTTTTAATTTTTAGAAATTATTTAATTTTTTAATTCATTCAAACGCATCATAAATGCCGTATCAAAAATATCTAACAAAATCTTCAAATCAGACCTGAATCTTACGCAATTATCGAAGCAAATATGGAAATAATGATAAAAATAATCTCGAATCCAGCTCTACATATATGTACCTCCTCTCAAGCTTCTTCACCAGCTCAAAGCTCTGTCTCATCGACAAGAAAAAGAAGAATGAAGCTCTTCATCGTCTTTCTTTTCATTATTTCTTTCGCCTATTCAGGTATTTTGCACTCTCGAACCAAAAAATCTATAGTTTTCGAATTTGTAAGAGATTTAGGGTTTGGTATATATATAGATATTGACATTGAAAGTTAAGTTTGATGATAACGATGAAAAACATGCAGCCAGAGGCAGAGAAGGACCGTTGGCCGGATACCCAGCGAAGCCCGAGGAGATGATCGCCGATGGCAAAGCTTGCTTACGGACCTTGAAGCTGGGAGCGCCATGTGATCAGCCTACCTGCGAAGCAGCTTGCCAGAGATGGTTCCCGGGAACCTTCTATTCCAAGTGTTATGGACCGGAGCGCCCTGATGGGTGCAGTTGCCTCTCTCCCTGCCCCTGATGAAGTTTAAGCTTTGCCAATGTACTCTGATGTACTAGCATGAAACGGCAAGAAAAATAATAATCTTCTTCTCATCGTGCTTCTTCTTCCTCCTCGTTTTGTTTGAATTTGAATCGATAAAAATTGACATGACAGTTTTCTTAAGAAGGAAGACATAGCAATACGAGAGAATGGATAGAAGGCTAGTTAACATGAGAATGTGGTCAGTCAAAGGTTCATAGCTTTAAATCGATAGAACAAATATATGGTTCAGTAATAGTTTGAAACACCGTCAGGTTCATAGTTAAGCTTGATGGTGATGAAAAACAAGCAGGCAGAGCCAGAGGAGAAGGTGATCCGTCAACCGCAGACGGAAGCAAACCCGAGGAGATGAGGATGTGCATGCCTGCATACCTTGAATTTGCGAGAGCAATGCAATAGGTCTATCTGCCATGCAGCTTGCCAGAAATCATACCTGGGATCCTCGTCAGCCGAGTGCGACGGTCCGCGAAGCCCTTCTGCGTGCAGTGGCCTCTGTCTTTGCCCACATGACCTGTTTGTTGAGTATAAAACCAAAGTTTAAATCATGTATAACTATTTTTTTAAAGAGTTTTAAAGCAAATAACCATATTTCTCTTGTGAAAAATCATCTATTTTATTATTGTTAACAAAAAAATTTATTTATCTTATAATACAAATTTATAAAAAATTATTTCGATTAAAATATAAAAAAATATTTTATTTTAGTTTGATGTTATCAATTAAAAATAATATAAAAATCCAAATTATTCTCTTTTGATTTTAGTTTAAATAAATATTAATTGATATAAAAAGTAGTTTATCTTATTTTAATTTTATGAGAGATCGGTTGTCTGATTTTATAAAATTAAAATTTAAAAATTTAAAATTTAATTTTGTCAAATCAATTATTCGATAATTATGAACTGCTTATTCAAAATAAAACTAAAAATTAATTTCATCTTTTATATTAATTTAATTAATAAAATTAAATGCAAATGAAATATGTTTATAATATTTTTAATTGAGGTAACTTTTTATAAATTTATAATACAAGGCAAGTGGTTTTTTTAAATAGTAAAAAGGTAGGTAATTTTTTTGGCAAATTCACAATAAGATACCTAATTATTTGCTAAAAAATCTTTCTTTAATAATTAAAGTTTGCTATTTTTGGAAAAATTAAAAATTTTATATACATTATAATCATTTTACTCTTAGTAATAGAAAAATAAATTTAATTTTTATACAAATTAGACCCATAATAAAATAAAAAAATAATATTGGTGAACCAATAAACAAAATAATATAGTATAATAGATAAATCAATTTTTGAGCAAATTTTGATGAACTAATATTTGTCCCCTTAAACAAAATTGATTTGCAAAAATCAGATTCAACTATTCAAAGTAATATAATTTATTTAATTTTATTAGGTCAAACTGAGGTTCAACCATTCCATGGTTGAATTGAATTTGAACTTGATTTTCTGCAAACCAAACACGACAAATATTAGTTTTTAAAAAAATTACTTAAAAATCAGTATATTTATTTTTCTGTATTATTTCATTTGTTGGTTCATAAATATTATTTTTTATTTTATTATGAGCCTAATTGTATAAAAAAATAATAATATTAATAAGAGTGAAATGGTCATAATATATGTAAAATTTCCAGCTTTTCGAACAACCAACACAACTCTCGCTATTCAAAAAAAGTTGTCCATTACTCAATTTTGGTTTTCCGAGAAGCAAACCGGTCATGAAGTTTAAGGCTTGGCTTTCTTGGATCGATTAACAAAATAATAAAATAAAATAAAATATTTTAAAAAAGTAAAAAATATTTCTTTTAATACTTCCTTGTTTGCCTGAGAGTCTTCGAGGTATACTCCAGATTTATTGCGAAAAAGAGAGATTCAATTTATGAAGCACATCCAATTTATACCTTTTGACTTTTAAAAAATGGAGAAGGAAAACTTCGAAGTGAACCTCTATTTTTAGTAGTATGTAATCTTAGACTCTTATATATAGACCTCTGGAGAAACCACATATTGCACTCATCCGCATTCTACATCCTCGAGCCACCATGAAGTCTGTCCTAGTCTTTCTCATCGTCGCTCTTTTTGTCTTCCATCATCGCTCGGATATCGCTTCAGCATTTCGTATGCTACTTGTACTAATCACGACACAGTTTTTACAGTGATGACGGCGTGTGAACCCGAGAAGCTGTGTGCGGAGACCATGGTGTCGAGGAAGCCATGCAACGCCAACCCAGGACGTTGCGCACCCGGATGGGACCGGGTTCTGCCCAAAGAATAATCCTCAGGAGTGCACCGGCCTCTTTCCTTGCGAGCTCAGTTGGCCTGCTAGGTCATAGAACCATGTTAATTCGATGTGATGTTTTCAAATAATAAGGGACAAAATTAAATCTACAATGTCTTTTATATTTTGACCCAGTATGGTCGCAATATTTCTCTTCTTTTTTTTCTTGTCCAAACCCAGTGTAACACACTAGTGATACAGTAGGAGTGGGGGCACGAGGAGTAGAAAAAGATTACCGTATTCTTATCACGATAGATCCATTTGATGTAATAAGAAAGAACATGAGAGATATGAAGAAAATCACCGTCTTCTCATTACAATATATTCTTAAATCCACAAGAAAAATAGAAAGAGAACAAACCCAAAATTAAAAAAATATTATTGATAGAAAAATTTTTTTTTGTTATAATCTGGGACTGTATATATAGCTATCTAATAAACTTAGAGTCTAACTTGATGTAAACTAAAAATAAGACTTACACTCCATTAAGAGTTATATTTAATATAACTTAAATAAAAATATCTAAATCTTATTCCTTATTGAGCTAGAACTATTATTGACTCGAAATGATAAATAAACCTTAATTTTGAATAATACAAAATCTGAATTATCCAAAATAATAAATAAGAAACTTGTAGACTGTACTTATACAAATCTTGACGGACCCTGATTGAAATTGAAATTCAACTTGGATCGAATATCTAATTTTATTGTAAAAAAAAATTTAATTGTCCTACATCAACCAGCCATTAACACAAGGCAAGTCCAACTGAATCTCAAGTCATCACTCACAGTCCATAACAAAGAATCACAAATCCAATTGAATCGCAGGTCATTCACAACAAGGTTAAGCTCACAGCCTACACCAAAGAACAACAAATCGAACTAGATCCCTGGTCTTCCACAACTGGGTTGAGCTCATAGCCTACACCAAAGAATCCTTGTAAATGAATTCAACCAGAAAAATAGGTCCTAAATGGCTGACAAGGACATTTTTCACTTTAGTTTGCTCAGAACAAAAATACTGACAAGCTACTTGATATTAACCAAGAGATTAAAGGGGCTTACCTCACTTTATCCTCAACCAAACAGGTCCTGAAATCACAAGCATTGTCAACTGTCAACTAGAAAAGAGATAAAACACACTCATTTTCATGTTTTTGTTTCAAGAAAAGCCACTCCACTCCACTTCACTTCACTTTCCAACCAACCATGGACATGTAAAACATTCACATTTCCATGCAACTTAAACCACTTTTAACTATGAAATTAACTCACCAACTACTACCAATTTTTCAAATGCTAATTATCAAGTCCAATCAACTCTTCCCCATTAAGAAAGCAAATGAGCTCCAGAAAATCACAACTTGCAACTTTTAGCATGCTCCTGCAACAAAGTTAAAATACAAAAGTTAATGCAAAGTGCAACTACTTCTCATGCAAATTAACAAATCATAAGACAGATATTTTTTCCAAAAAAAACAAAAATGCTTGTTTCTACGTTTAGTTATCTGCTTTACTTACCTAGCGACCAGAAGGGCATGTTTGCAAATATAACCAAAAAGACATTAACTATGTAAATAACAATATTGAAAAGGTTAATTATGCAAAATTAGCCAAAAAGAAGATGGAGATAGTAATTACATAATTGGAAGCTAAATTTGAAAAAAAAGGCAAAAAAAAATGTAGTTAGTAACAACCTTGACTCCTAGGCAGGTTGATTTGGATAAGAGAACCACCATCCCACTTTGTTGAGTAGCTTACAAGCAAACAACCATTTGTTTGATCTCAATTAAACCAACCAAAGACTACTCTTTTTGGCCTGTTTCAGTAGAAGATCAGAAAAGTACTGAATCTAACAACACCGCCACAAGAAGCAAGGCTTTTCCTATATTTTTCCAAATAATCACATTTATTCACTATAAATGGGCTGGCCCGGGCTCAAGCTGTCCAACTAAGTCCAAGCCCAAAAGTTTCAAGCTGAGGTAAGTTGGCTTTCAAGCCAGCCCGACCTTTTGATAGACCTAAAAGGGAAGGGAACCATGTGAATACACCACAATGTAGTCAGAACCCAAATAGGACTGTCAGCTTATGTCAGACAGTGATATCCAAATGCAAGGCAAGGATCTAGTGGAATTCTTAGCTTGTGGCCTCATGAATCATGATGAATAGAAAATAGAAAAAGTAGAGAGTCTTCTTTGCATGTATGCCCCTAGAAATATGATTAATTATGCGTATAGCTCTATGGAAATTTTGCCTACATGTGTCTTGCAAAAATGGGTCTTTTGTGTATATTCAGCAGGCCACTTTTTCTTTATGAGCAAAATAAACTTACATGTTTTAGCATATTCAGCAGAAAAAAAAACTTTTCTGCTAACAGACCAATACATAAGCCAACCACAAGGTGGATGTGAAATTTCAACTTTTCCGGGATATACACGCAATTAGGTGTATTTCTACGTCTACAACTGCAAAAAAAAGAAAAATCTTGAACATTCGGCATGACCCAAAAAAATTGGTTGATTGTGTGTATACTCCTTTAAAAGTTATATTTAAATGTATGGCCCAACAAACTAATTAAAATCCTGCATTTGCAAAAATGTGGTGGTTCAAGAGGTATATATATTTGCTCGTATATCCCTGTACTTTTGCATGTGTAGCTCTTATGAAATCTTTGGTCACAGAGATGCATATACATACAATTTCAATGGATTTACAGTTTACACAAATAAATGCGACCTTTCCAAGTGTATGCATGTAATTTGCCAACACATGCAGGGCATATATGCAAAATGAACCCAAAAAACTGTGGCAAAAATTCACTGACCTTTGAAAATGGTGGTTGCAAAACATTCCCTGGTGCGGCACTGCATAAACAACAGAAGGAGGCCAACCAACTGTTCATAAGTGTCTGTGTACTGCCTCAGAAGGCTTCCCAATCAAGCAAAGTTGGTTGGGAGGAGGGGGGTCATGGAGTGAGAAAGTGGCCACCTTCCACATCGTCATCACCATCATCAAATCCAAAAGAGAGACATAGAAACCTTATATTTGAGAGCAAAAGTTGGAAAGGAAAGAGATAAACGGAGCCCAATCCTTGCAAGGAAGAACCATACACCAACTTCCTTGTAGGAGAAATACTAAATACTCTGGTTTCTTGATCATGTGTTCTTCATCTCCTTTCATGGAAGTCAGCTTCGCTTGTGAAGTTGCTGAATTCTAGGTGTCAAGGTGTGAAAATATAAGTTTATGTTGTTTATTTCTTTGTTTATTATTGTTATTATCACATCATGGTCAGGCTTCGGGTTTTTTGAGAGGGTGTTTATGCATGATTAATATCAGAAAAGTTTCATGTTACTTCCATCAACCAAATTAGATTCAATATGTGTTTGAATTGCTTGAAATCCTATGCAGATATAGGTTAATGAAATATGTTTGTTTATAAAGGAAAACAGAGTTGATGGGAAAAAGGTCATGTTAACTTTTTAATATGTAGGCAAATTCTATTCCTTTTTCTTCTGCTCAGCAGCAATCACACTCTCAATCTCATTGTGTGGAAGTTCTCTAGCTTTTCTTTTTTTTATAATGGATTTTTTGTTTTGCTTTCTGAGAAAATAAGCAGTGGCAAGTGTCACAAAAATAAATAGAGATCCAAAAAATTGAATGGCTAGAATTTTCCATGAATTGGTCACAATTCAAACCTCAGATGATACAGTATTTTCGGGAAATGCCTACTATGATTTATACAGGAGTTCATTTTCTTGTCTATGATCCCCAAACTGGAGGTTTACTTTAATTAAAAGATCGCTATTTCACTCTTGCATCATAAAACATATTATTTTTGCAGTATAGTACCCATCATGAATATATTAAACAACAAAGTGCATATCTGCATGTTGCCTACCCAAAATCAATTGATAAAAATTACTGCATGAAAAGCAACTTGTTCCTTTTTAACTATTCATATTTGAGTAAGCATATATCCCAGAAAAAGACTGGAAGCTAGGGAACATGTTGCTTTAGAAAAGCCTCACAGACTAAGTTATGAGGAAGCTAATCTGCCTTTCTTTTTCATATTTTCCTATTCAGTCTTGAAGTAAAACTTCAATTTCTGTAGGAAAAATGGCATCTTTTCCTTTTTTTCCCCCTCAAGATGAACCAACAGCAGACCATATAGGGAGAGCTATCCTCAAAGCTAAATCAAAGAAGAATATTTCACCTTTCTACTGAAAACTAAATATCTAAACTTCACCTGACAAAGACTTCCCAACCAATCTGTAGACAAACTGCTGTCCAGAAATATTATGGTTATAGTTATTAAGTTTGTCCTCTTAAAACAATGCAAAAAGTTAGGCTTCCATACTAATTCTTATTCCTTAATTGAACATCGAGATGTTGCAATATATTTTTTTCCTGTGCAATTCTAAAGGTACCTTTGAGTGTATGCTGATAAAATATCAAATTAGTAAACAGGTAATCTATGTGCTATGTAAAAGAAGATATCTTATAGAACCATGGATGGAACATTATATTTCTTACATTTATATGCTGAAGTTTTTTTCACTTACCTGCAATGTGTTCTATGATGCAGTCATTTGTGATGTGAAACTGCTAATGCCACAGAAATGGGGAAGAAAGGGAGCTGGTTTTCTGCTCTCAAGAGAGCATTCACAACCCCCTCTAAAGAAAAGTTAGCCAATGTAAGTATGAACCTGAAATTGCTGAAAGAAAAAAGAAAAAGAACGCAAAATGTCCATGAGTTTCTAGTTCTAAAGAATTGAATTAAGCAGATGGAGTGGGGAACAACTCAAGCTGGTAGGACCCTTTTAGACACCATTATTGCTCCCAACTGAGGTGGTCCTATTTAAGGTTTTCTTTACAAGGATGAGCAAAAGGAATCCTTTGAACCTTCCTCAGATTCTTGATAAAGAACTCCAAAGATATTCCATGTTCTCATTCCATTGGATCAGTTTAATGTGCATCAAATAACAATCATAAAGGCATTTTGAGTTCATAATCCAAGACCATTATGATTAGGCTGCCACTGCATTAGCTTTGTGATAAATTAGGAACAGTTATCAGCAACAAGAGAAAGATTGATCTCTCTTGCTTGGCAACCCACTCTCTGGCCCAGCTTTTCCAAGACCTTTATAACCAAAGGAAAAACAAACAGGTAAGACTGTATATTAAGAACAGAGAAAATTTAATTTTTCTCTAGGAACAGAAATTCTCTCTAAAAAATCTCTAGGAGATTAAATGTGTTTCTATCAGAGCAACAAGTTTTATATCAAACAAACAGATCTCTAGTTTTCTAGCATTAGCATGCATTCTTCTCTCACAATTTCAATCTACCATCTCATACATTCACATCTTGGCAAAAGGAAATATGATTCTTTTTCCTTATTGTTGCAAGTTTTATTGAGTTTCTGTGCCAGAAACAAGGTAACCAAAATGCCTATATGACTCTTAACTGATAATGCCCATACTTGATGACCTGGAGCACCAAGGACTCACTTCTGATAATATGGATATATGGATATATTGAGTAGTTAGACAAAAAACAGTTAGAAATCAATAACAGCATATGACAGTTTTAATTTCAAAAGTTTTTCATATTTACTATTATCAGTCACTAGAATTCTAATCTGATAAAATTTGTTTACATGGAAATATAGTTATAAAATAGGCGCTAGGCATAGGTGTCAAGAAATCAAACTACATCTTGTAATGCATGTATTGTTAAAAACTTAAGCTGAGGATGATATCAACAGGTGCAGATTACAGAGAAGGCAAAAGCAAGAGAGAAGAAGAAGTGGGGATTTGGAAGGGCAAGGAATGGGGAGATCAACTCCTTCATCCCCCTCTACAGGGAGCCAAGCAGCATTGAGAAGATATTGGGAGATATTGATCGAGAGCAGCAAAGGACTCAACAGCCGCCAACAAGAGGCAACGAAAGGGAGCAGAGACAGAAGATTCAACAAATGCCTCCAAGAGATGTGGAGAGAGAGCAAAAACAAAAAATGCAGCAAGCGCCTGCTAGAGATGTAATACGAGAACAGTGTCAGATAAAGCAAGTGTCACTTGGAGGGGCACAAAGGGAGCAGCACCAGCAGCACCAGCATCACGTGACTGCTTCTAAGAAGGTTCAACAGTCGAAGAAGAATAAATTGAAAGTTACTATCAACCAGAACAAGATTCAACTCTCCACAATCAAAATCCAAGCAGCTTATAGAGGTCACATGGTAAGATTTCTGACCGTGTTAAATCTTCCTTTCTCCGGTCGATATAAAGTGAGATGCATACCATAAGATTTACTTATCGAAAGTGCAAATATGCTGCAAACAAAGAAGGGAGGTAGATAACCAGGAAAGGGATCAGCCTTGACTCGGAATCTTTTTAGATCTCTTTAAATAATAAGTGATTTCCTAGTTTAGAAGGAAATTGAAGTTTAAGATCCTAGGATGATTTTAGGGCTGAGTTTGGGGAAGATTTTGCAGCAAACTGATCCTTTATATTCCTTGTATTTCAGTTAATTGCAATAATATTATTGAAGCTTCTACCATAAAGCCTCAAGAGAACCTACAGATGAACAATATAACACACAGACAAAGTAGCATTTGGTAGTGGAATAAAATTTATATACACTAGTTTATCCAAGCAAAATAATAAAATTCTGGAAACTAAGACTGAAATTATAGCAAAATAAAAGGTATATGGTGTTCAACTCCCCTAAATTATTTTGCATGTGCTTTTGCCACATCATACAAATGATTGCATGAAATTACAAATGATGAAAACTATTTTCATTTTGCATACAAACTGTTAGACCCAATCCGTCAAAAAAAGAATTGCATCTAATTTAATACCATTTGTAAACCACATACGTAACTTCTTTGTTGTTCAATGAATTATGGTCCACACACCTAACAAAAAGGTTTTTGCATGTATACCATTGGGATGTTAAAAATGAATGCACACCGCCAGATACACTGTTTCTTTTATGTAATCCTCAGTCACTTTTATAGTAGTAAGTGCATTTTGGCCATGTTGGAACAAAGAAAAAAAATCACATACAAGAATATGGTAGAAAGTAACAAGTACACAACAACAACAAAAAAGTTTCCAAAGGCATACATGCTACTAATCCTTCTATAATAAGAACAACAACTACTACTATTACACTACTCCCGGGTATTCCACTTGTATTAAAGAGAAACAACCTATTTTTTGTTGCAATAATATATGTTTGTGCATTTGTTCATCAAAAATCAAAAGAGCCAGTGATTGACGATGCCATGCAGGCAAGAAAGAGCTACAGAGCACTAAAGGGGTTGATGAGGCTGCAGGGCGTTATGAGAGGGCACAGTGTGAAGCGACAGACCATGAATGCCATGAAATGCATGCAAATGCTTGTCAGAGTCCAGTCCCAGATCAGAGCTAGAAGGCTCCAGATGATGGAAACCTGCAACATCCAGCAACACCAAAAGAGCGAAAAGGAGTTTGAAAACAGGTGGAGCTTAGCCCATGGTCAAGTAAGTGTTTACCTTGATGTTTTCACTGGTTAATGGATAGTCGTAATATCTGCAATTTTAATGGCAAATGGCATGCAGACTGATGTAGAAGGCCATGGTGATTGGGATGATAGCCAGCTCACCAAAGAAGAGATAGATGCAAGCATGCGCAGAAAGGTGGAGGCTGTCATCAAGAGGGAGCGAGCACTGGCATATGCTTACTCCCACCAGGTACACATCCTAATATACTCCATAGCCAATGACCAAATCAATAGTTCATCTATACATGAACTGCATATAAGAAGAACTTCATGTAAACATAGATTGCTAAAAGCAAAACATGTTATATGCAAGATATTCATCTTCAATTATGAATAAAACAGAAAAGATTGAAGAGAAAGGTCTAGGCATAGAAATTTAAGCACAACTGTCTTTCAAGAAGTTTATATTACATCATTGTGTAACTCGACACATTTTGGAATAAATCCTCACAGATATTGCTTGAAAGCCAACAAAAAGGACTGCCTTGCCTGTTGTTTACTACTTCCTGAAACTTCCACCTACATGATCATGTATGTTCTTTTAATCAAGATTTCCTTAGTAACAAAAACTAAAATGCCTTCATATGAAGAAGTATTTTCAAACCAAGTCAATTAACTATGACTATAATTTTAAATTTTTATTTAGATTTCTCGCCAATAGTTTGGTGGTGTTGGATGTCTGTTTCACTTACAAATTGTGCATTACTAAAATGGTAAAACCATCTCCTCCGGAGTTTGTGAACTAGCTATTGTATATAAATTCAACTTGCTGGGATGTTATCCATGATTAAGATAAAGCAACTGTATCAAACAAAGAAGAATATAAAGCAAGAAATTAACATACTGCATTCACTCATGTGATTCCATCTGCAGCTGCTGAAAGTAACACCAATGTCTGCCCAAGCTGTCCTCTCTGACATCAAATCCGGTGGGTTCCCCTGGTGGTGGAGCTGGCTGGAGCGCCAGGTCCCACCGCCACCCCCAGCCACCTCCTCCCGTCCAGCCACAGCACAAGCCACCGCCCCCAAACTCGCGCAGAATCGTCCCAGTAGCCGTGGCCAACAAAGCAACCAGAACAATGCGGATGCATCCACACCAAAATCCTTGAAGCCCAGCAAGCTCAAAGGCGGGCCAGGCATTTCATCAAACAGTCGGCATGCACAGACATTGAGGGACGACGAGAGCCTGACAAGCTGCCCGGCGTTCACCGTGCCAAATTACATGGCACCAACGGCCTCTGCCAAGGCAAAGGTGCGGGAGGTGCCACCACCAGTGATCGGGGAAGGAAAACGACGGTTCTCGTTTGGACTGAGCCAGAGCATTGGTTCGCTGAAGTGGAGCATTGGTGGGGGGGGTTCGACTGCGAAGCGGCCTGCGGCTGGGCGGCACAGACCAGTGCCGTCAATCGGGGATTTGAGCGTGGACTCCACAATTTCACTTCCTGTTGGAGCCAGGAGGAAGGTGCTTTAAGTAGATTGGGAGTTGGGCACGACTGAGGATTTTAAGTGATGTGGTTCTTGTTTTCTTTTGTTTATCGTGCTTGCTTGTGTTGATCATGATCCTCGCAAGTTCTTGCCCTCGTTTGCATGGAAAAATTGGTTGCAGTAAACCTTGATTGAAGCTGAGGGTTCCTGTTTATCCCCGTGATCGCACAGGCCACCGCCGTCAAAAGACAGCCATGCACATTCGAGTCATTGATCATAAACCATAATTACATATAAGTCCCTGGCATATTAAGAAATGCTTATAAGTCGTTGACCCCTCAAATAGCCTATATTTACAAATGAATCCCCAAGTTATTTTCTTCCAACTAGGGTTAAACAAAAATTTCAATATTCAAATATTAAGTTCTTGAGAAAAATTGGAGGCTTCATTTTGTAAAGTGTTTAAATAAGTCACTGAGTGTTCATTAGTATTATCATTATATTTTTTGTATTTTTTGTGGTTGATGTTAAATGAATATAATGATTATATTTAATCACATAGTTAATTATTTTTAATTTTTTATTAAACGGAGCCAAAGTACCTATTTTGATTTTTAACCCAAATTATTTTCTAAGAAATCAAATAGGTCTTAGACTTACGATTGGTTACATGCCTGGATATGAGAAGCCAGGATTCTATCTGTAATTTTAATATGATTAGGGACCCATATGTAACTTCTTTAGTATTTCCGTCTGAAATCATGAAAACAAGTGGGGGGAAATTGGAATAATTCCCAACAAGTCAAATATCCCCGATCACCACGAGGCACTCGGCAAGAATACCTCCGATCATCATATAGACATCAATCACTTCAACGGCCACGATCCGTCCATGCCGCAGATCACTTTTAGGCCCACTCCTCCGCGAGTCATCATACCTCTAAGTTGGCCTGCGAGCCAATTCTCCTACACTTGGCGGGAATATTTTTCAGACGGCTCACAAAGACTCGCGCGATGGAATTTCGATCTGACGGCTGTAAACTCTCTATCTACCCGTCTCTCCAGATTCTTCATTCCCAGCCGTCCGATCGGATAACCAGTTCCCCACCTCAATGCCGCTGCAATAATGCCATCATGTAGTTCCACCCTTCCGCGGCACGTTTGGAACGCCATCGAGAAGCACCGCAGACAGGAAAAAAAAGGAGAAAACTTCACCAAAATTCGCAGAGGAAGAGATCCAAATCGTCGCAATCGGAATTGTTGCAGTATCAGTGGTTGGATCTGAAGTTAAAGATTTGTTCTTGGCGTTCACTTTGCATTCTTTTGCGGTTGGGGGTTGTTGTCTGATTTCTCTGTGTGGGAGTTGGATTGTGTTTTTTCTGTTTTCGGATGTGGATTTTGTGCTACTGTGGGGAATGTGAAGTGGAGATTTTGAGGGTTTTTGTGTGAAGCAGTGGTTTTGCATTGTTGATAACTAGGGAAACCCTAGATTTTAAAGTGTAGGCTGTTTTTTTTTTTTTTTGTGTGTTTTGTTTGTGAAAAATTGGAGTTTTTAGTTTTTTATGAGAAATGAGTTCAAAGCTGTGATTTTTACTTGAATTTGAAGCATAGAGTTGAGATATTTTAATTTTTAGTGTTAGATGAAAGATTTGGCGGATGCAATGGATCTTGATAATATTTCGGCTGGACGATCAGATAGGGCAGAAAGGCCAGAAATTGGTGTGGAAAAAGATCAAGGAAATGTGGGTAAGAAAGCATGTATTGGCTCGGGAGTTGATACTTGACCTGGTGAAGCATTTGACAAATCCCAAGAAACTGGAAAGGATCTTGAGAAACAGGTTGGGGAACCAGGTGGTTTAGTTTGTAAGAAAGTTACATTGGGATGCTCCGGTCAACCTGGAGTTGATGCAAAAAGTATGGCTGTGGATAGTTATCATGCTCAAGAGCAGGAAAATTCCCCAGGAAACAAGAAAACAGCAAAGAATCCATTGAAAAGGAAGAGAGCGTCAGTTGAAAATAATTTGGTTTCAGTCGATGTGGAATCACTTGCTATAGATTGTCGTCAGGAGCTTGATGACTTGTTTGAGTATTACTAAGAGTTTTCTGTTTTTGACAAACTCAACCCGGAAGTGGGTGCCAGTTCTTCAAGAAACTCCGTGGTTGCTTGCTTGTTGGAAGAGAGTACTCTTCCGTTGTCCAAGTTGGTAGACGAGATTTATGAGAAGTTAAAGGAGAAACAAGGGGTCCACTTTGGCTTCTGTAAAGAGTGATATTCTCTTTCTAGGGCAGAGGATGATGTATGGAATTGTTAATTCTGAAGCTGATGTTTTGGAAGATGACTCAGAGACTCGCCTTTGGTGCTGGGATGTTATGTCCTATCTAAATGTCTGCCTAGTTTGTTATGTTGTTTATTTGCATTATTTGTAACTTCCAATCAACTTTGACTTTTTAATTGTGATACTTGTTCAGATGAGGGGCATGAAGTTTTTACTGATGAATCAGCAAGGAATCATCCATATTCAACATATTGCACGAAAGAAAATATATGAGAGAATTGCTGTACTTTCAGGTTAGTATGTGTGTTTTGGGACCTAGTACTTACTAATAATGCTGTGTCATATTTAAAAAGCATTTGTTGGCATCCAACTTCTATATTTGAAGTATCAAGCCAATTTGGCAATGACAAGATGTTCATGAGGCTTATTATCAAATTAAGGAAAGAGTGATGAGGCTTTTTGATGGGAAACCCCTGTTTCTTTATTTGATTAATATTGAAATAGGTTAATTGGTCTTGCTCTGCTAAAAATTTGTATTTTCAATTCCAGTTAATGTGTATCTTAGGCTCCATTTGGTAGACAGTGAGGGAATACACGTCAGCCAAAAAAAGGTATTGTCTTTTTTTTTTTGCTCAACCTCTAGCTAAAGGCCTAAAACAATTTGCATGGCTATGTTTGTCTGTGCTTTGGTCCTATGACCTTTCAGCTTACAATATTATATAGTATACACATCATTATTTTTCGCTCAACCTCTAGATAAAGGCCTAAAACAATTTGCATGGTTATGTGTCTGTCTGTACTTGGGTCCTGTGATATTTTGGCTTTAAATATTGTTGAGTATGATTTTGCGATTTTTCACCCAAGAATATAACATGTCCTTTTAAAGCTTTCCTTTTAGAAAAATGCCAGATTTGTGAATTTTAAGCAAAATGTCTTTTGGATGTAGACATTGTCTCACCATTTTTTTTACTCATTATTATATATATGTTTTATAGTTTGTCCTATTAACCTAATGATTCACACTTTTTCAGTCAGACTTGTGGCTTTGACAAATCATGATTTGTTGTTCTTTATGGTTTCTGCTTTTAGGACTCATTTTTTCATTGTTTTCAGGAAGTTTGTCATTATTGTCAAACATGAAGAATTCTGATAGTGACAAAAGCGATGCACTGAAAGCATATGAGAAGCTTGCCAAAACATTAAATGGAGCAGCAATTCATTCTATGGTTGAATCCTTGAAGCAGAAAAACAAAGCAGACATGTAACCCATTTTTCCATATTTCTTGTTTTATTTTTAGACTTAAAGGGGATTGTTTATGAGACTAACTTCAAATGCTGCAGTGCTGCAAAAGAAGTAAAATTGAAGGAGAAAGAGGTAATTAAAGAAGCTGAGAGAAATAGGCACAATGCTGAAAAGGAGAAGAAAAGGATGGATTGAGAGCTTCAAAAGGAGAAATTGCGGAGTGTAAGATTTAATATACATATCTGGATTGTTTCTGTATACAAACAAGTAGTGATATGCGTGACTTAATTTGCTTGTTTTCTCTGATGCATGTTTCTGGACATTGACACTTTATGATTAACTAGATTGATATACAAGCCAGTGCTGATGCATAGCTAAAACTTATCAAATTTCTAGCCTCTTAAAATACTAGATGATCACATGTTGCCTCAGATTTGAAGACCTTAAGTAAAGTGCTTTGTCATTATGTTACACAAAGGCTGCTAGCATAGGGCTAACACTTTCTTTTTTGTGCTGGATAAAGGTGACCATATGTATAACAACATGTCATTGTTATGTTAGCAAATATATGTAGTCCAATGTAACAATGCTAAAAGCAATTGCAAGCTGGTCTTGGTCAATTGCCTTGGATTGAAGTACCCTTCTGGACCTCAAATTTGACAAGGTTAATAGGAAACACAATAAGGAGTAAGAGAGACTATTGTGTTCATGGATAGGAAAAGGTCAGGAGTGACAAAAAAAATTAGGAATCAGGATACATGGTGAAAGTGATATTTGTGGTAGAGTAGGTGAAAAAAAAATAAAAGACTAGGAAATCAAGTCAATAAAAACCAACCTCCTTTAAGATGCATCCCAAATAATGATCATCATATTTAGCAAGTGAGCTACAAAAGCTTTGAGTTTTCGGTATTTGCAGTCTGTTGAATTTAATTTGATGTTCCTTTTGTGAATACGCACTAGGGGAGAGTTGATATGATTAGGATGTAGAAGGCAATGCTCTTCTTGCCATTTGTGCTGCAATGCTCTTCTTGCCATTTGTGCTAAGTATTTTTTGCTTTTGTTCTATTGGGTGTCACAATAGGAAAGTTATCGATATTTATTCCCATTTCCACCTGTTTGAATCTCTGTCCAACTTGAATTCATGCTGAAGCAGTGAAGCGATTAGTGAATTGTGGTCACATCTCAAAGTGGTCCTTGACTGATTCAATTGTGACAAATCTTTCTTTAGCCAAGTCCACTGGAAGTTGGAAGTGCATTGTTTGCTATTTAAGTATGCCGTTGTGTCTTACCTGAACCTTGGTGAAGATGGCTTGGGTAGCATGACAAAGAAGTATTGGTTTTCTAGGGTTTCAGTGGAAATGAAAGGACAATAAACAGAAGAAAAAACTAGGGTTTCTGTAATCAATAATGAAGCTTTGTCTTACATAGCTAAGGTCTCAGATTTATAGAAGACCCACTTGGCTTAACCCATGACTGATTACAAGTTTCAGTCCTACTCTAACTTAACTTCTGGCTTATATATGGGCTGTGATGAGCCCAGGATGGGATGTCTCAGCCCTATGAATAACGTTCTTTAACACGAAGTTGTTGTTTTAGTCTGCTTTACCACTCCTTGGGGCATTTGTTACCACAGCATATTGTGTATTGGCATGCCATGTATAACAAGGGACAACTAAATCAACAATGCTTCTTCCAAGTTGCTGGAATGACACTATTACTATGGAAGGAGCAATTTACAAGGTGGATATTGACTAACTTCTTGTTTGCTTTGATGTTAGAAATCTATGTTGCATCCATGGTGCTACAAAATTCTGTAGTTGGTTCCAAATTGGTGTAAAATGAAAGTGCAACTCACATCACACCTGTTGCTTGTTTGGCTCTTTCATTTGCTTGCAGTATTAAACTAAACCAAGACTTGCCATGACTAGTTTATTCAGTGGGACATTATTTTTTATCATATATATTAATGAACAGTAAGGATGTAAACATTGACATTTTATTTCTTTTTTAATCCTTGGCAAAGAGAAATACCAGTGCATCTGTGACTTCTTGTATTGCAGGAGAGGGAACTTAAAAGACAAGAAGAAGCAGCTGAAAAAGAGGAAAGATGACATGAGAAAAAAGAGGCTGACTCGAGAAAACTACTCCAGAAGCAACAGGAAGAAGCTGAGGGGATCAAAGACGTCGAGAAAAGGAACAAGCTGAGCTGAAAAAGCAACTTTCCATAAAAAAGCAAGGATTGATTATGGAACAATTTTTTAAAAGCTAGAAGAGCAATAACACAGAAGACAGCACTGAAAAAAGAACGCCAAAAAAAACTTTAGCACCTATTTCATCTTGCACAAATGAAGGAATTGGTGCAATAACATCCTCAATGGACTATGCCCTTTCTCAGCAAGATATGCTTGCTTTGGAGGACATCTGCTGGTGAGAAAATAACTCCTTTAACTTTGAGCTATTAAGTTGATTTTCTCTTTGCCATGAAACTAAGGATGGATGAGATAAATGAGAATTTTATGCACATGACCTGTAATTTATTATTTAATTATAATTATATTCCAGATTACATGTTACAGCTTGGCGTAGACTGTCGCATCATAGCAATTCCAGTTGCTGGGGTATTAGGCATAATCCAAAGATGGAGTTGTTCAGAGAACTAAAGATTGTTTCCCTTGAGAAACCAATGACTCCACGTAAGGTGATTACTGATAACAGGATGGACTGTAGTAATGAATTTCTTGCTAAGCTTGTGGATGAATGTGAAGAGTCTTGCGCAAATGATCATAATTCTGCCCCAACTTGGAGATCATTGAATAAGCAACTATTGCAATTTGACAAGAGTCACAGACTTGCATATTATGGTACATGGAGCAAAACAAGGCAAGTATTTCTAATTTTGACATCACAAATTTGCTGTAACTTTTTAAAGAGTCTAAAAAATGGTAGTACGATCTTTGGATGCCACACTTTTGGTATTTCTCCCTTTTTGTTTTTTGAGGAAGTTTGTTATTCTTATGTTGATACATTTCATGATAGTTGTGTCATTGGATCTTGCCATCCTTTCCAGAAGGATCCCAATTTGGATTATGATGTTGACAGTGATGAAGAGTGGGAAGAGGTATATTTCTTTTCTATTCTTGTAACTATGCTACTAAGTGCATTTCCTATTGACACTTGAGATTTTTGTTTCTGCAGGAGGATCCCAGTGAAAGCCTTTCTGATTGTAACAGGATGAGGGAACTCCAGAAGAAGGAAACACAATGAACGAGGACGAAGATGAAAGTGAAGACAGCTTCTTTGTTCCTGATGGTTATCTATCTAAAAATGAGGTTCACTATTCAAAAATGGCTTTGTGGACAGGTCTCAGCTTTGTTTTGCTAATCACAGCTCTTATCTTTTGAAATAATTACTGTTGCATGGGAACAACTACTGTTTCCTTTACATGGCTTCATTCACTGAAGTGCAGTCAGTTTTTATTAATATGTTCTCTTATTCTGCTTTCCTTCAGCATACACCTGGCTAGATGGGCCTGCTTTGAATGACTATCCATGGTTTCTATCCCAATTAAATATCACATTTTTTGCTTTAAATTTCAGGGAGTCCAAGTTGACAGCCCAGTGAACAGCAAGGACAATGCTAGTGGATGCCCGCCTAGTAGTGAGCCTGAAGTTGAAAGTGAATAATTTAGATTTCTGTTGAGACAGCAGAAATAGGGTGACAGTTTGATTGATCAAGCTCTTAGAAAGAGTCAGCCACTAGTCATTTCTAAGAACTCCACTTTCAACAGAATACTTATAACCAAAAGAATCCAAAGCACCAAAAGAGATCAAATTATTTTTTAAATCAGGAACATGTCTAACATCAGTAAGAATTTTAATAATATTATCAAATATCTTAATTTTGATTGTTCCAATTCCAACAGTTTTGCATGGATTGTTATTATCCTTCAAAACTAAACACCATCATAGGTCTTGTAGTCTTCAAACCAATCCTTATTAAGACACATCATAGAATTTTTTGACCAATTCAATTCATAGATTTTTTTTCTTTCTTTACTTTGAGCTTCCAACACTCTTTGATTGTATATGTCATTTTCTTACAATACTTGCAGTTTATTTCTTTGGATTTGGATTTAGAACGACCTATCTTTGATCTTTCTTTGGTACGACCTCTGACAATTAATGCTTCTGAGTGTAACACATCCCCTGCAATCTTTTTCAAATATTCATTAGATAGAAGGGCAGTAGAAATATCGTCAAATTTTAAATTTTTCTCATACATGAGAGTAGTTTTTAGATTCTTAAGAGAAAGAGGTAAGGACAATAATAAAATAATTGTCTTGTCTTCATCTTCAATTTTAACATTAATGCTTAACAATTGAAAGACAAGTTTATTGAAAGCATTAAGATAATCAACTATATTTGTATCTTCTTTCATTCAAAAATTGAAAAGCTTCTGCTTTAAGTGAACGTGATTTGAGATAGACTTACTCATATATTGTTTCTCCAGCTTTTTTCATAACTCTGAAGCTGATGTTTCATCAAAAAATAGATAGAGTACCTTATCGATGAAACTGAAGATAATTGTGCTATGTGCACTAGTCTTCTGATTTTTTCAGACACTTTCAATGACATTTTCAGGCTTGATATCTTCCAATGTGTTTCTCAACCCTTGTTGAGTAAGAATTACACGAACTCTTGCTTGCCTAATAGGAAATCCTTGGTTTCCATTGAATTTCTCTATATCGAACTTCGTAATGGACATATTGAATCAAGTTTTGATATTACTTGTAGGGGGAGCCGAAAGAATATCGAATCGGAATAATATTGTGGACTGGACACCAAATAATCTCAAAAGCTTAAGCTTAAGGGATATGAGTTTTTTTCACTACATATATTGGACCTTATCTATCCAATGTTCGATGTGAGACTAATTTATCACACCTGACATTATAACACTAACACTGGTATCAATGTCAACTTTCTCTTTCAATTTTTTATCTAAAATATAATGAATAACTTTTTATGTTTGAGAATGATGTAAAACAAGTTCTTTTTCTCAAATTTACTATATTAGAGGATCTTCATCTTTAAGTAAGATGGACAAATTGATTATCTTATTCTCTGGCGATGGTCTCTTTTGTAAGTTTTAGGCTCTTAAATATATATTATAATGACAGAAAATACGTTTCTCCAACTTTTTTATTTTAATTTTATTCCTTGTCTTCGTATAAATCAACCTGAAAGTTATTTAATTTCTCACACATTGTAAATTTAAAATTATTTGACTTAAAATTCTAATTATTATTTTTACAAGATGAGGTGCTGCATGTTGACAATAAATACTTCATCATCTAACTGTAATTTATTAAAAAATTATCAAAATTTGGTATTATTTAAATTAGTAAATATGCATTATTCTTAAATATCAAATATACAAGTAGTATCACTCATAATAATTACAATTACTTATTATATGCCAAAGTCTTTGACTTTATTTTTGAAGTCACCTACTAATTTAATGGACATAATAAAATTAGAAACTTTATCAACTTTGCAAAAAATCACATAATGTAAATATTCTAATAATCATATATGGCTCCGTCATTTTGATTATCTTATGCAATGCTTCGAGAATTGTATTGTTATTATCGATATTATCGACATATTAAAATATTAAATTTAAAAAGTATTTTACAACATGATTAACTGTTAGACAACAATATTGTCATTAGAATAAATTAAAGTGTTACAAAATGATACTATACTCAATTACCAACAACATAAATATCCTTAGATAATCTTTTGTCCTAACAAGGGTCAATGTTCTCTTTCCATTTGCGAAATTCATTTGTTTTTGTATGTTGCTTTATCTATAATTTTGCTCATTTTATTGTTTTATTTAAGAACCTCATCTAAGAATGATCATCTGAGTTAACAATTTATAACATATTAATTAATGGACTAAATATATTGATTATATTATCAACTGATTCCTAAAATTACTCGTTCAAAACTTGGTTATAGAATTTTTTAAAAAAAAGTTTCTTTGACTATTTCAACTTTAAATAATGTTTGATATATTCTTCACTAATAAATAATCTCTTCATTGCATATAGATGGATATACAGGAAATCCCAGGAAATGAATTCTGTAGTAAACTGAGTAGTGTTTAGTATGATAATCTCTCGATCCCGTAGTTTTTTTCTCATTAATTCAAGATATCAAGCATAGTTGTAAATGAATGATGTCAACTTATGATCTTCCTCAATAACTTTCTTAATATCATAATCCTTACCAATGTCTTCTAACATTAAGTCAAGAGAGTGTGCTATATAAAGTGTCTAGAAGAAATATTTTCTTTATTGTATTAATATCGTCCCAGCATATACCAAAGGAGTTGTGTTATTAATCACGACTTGTATCATTCTAGATTCACCAATCTCCTCAATGATACTGTTAATCAAATATTATAAAAAATTACTAGTTTTTGACTCTCTTGATGTGTCAACTTATTTTGATAAAATTATCCCTTCAGAATAATATGTTAAAAAATTTATTGATTTTTTATTATTTTTCATCTTTCATTTATCACACATTAAGGTACATCAAATTCATCCTAATATTTATGACTATCAATATATTCTTCTTCGCATGTTGAAGCATGGGCATAACATGAGACTAAGGACCATCAAGGCCCTTGCAAATATAGAATGTCATGGATCATGAAGTCAAACTAGAAAGTAATCATTAACAACTTAACACCACAATTAGGTTAGGGTCGCAAAAGAAAAATAAAAAAGAAGAAGCGGATGAATATCAGTAGGAGAGAGAGGACCAAAATAACAATAATAACAACAGAAGAACAACAATAATAGCACAATACTTCGAAGAAAAAGTGCCAACGCGTTCAACAAGAAGCCCTAAGTACAATAATTATAGCACACTAGCTTCATAATAAAAGTAAAAGGATGTCAAACCCTCTCATCAGTCACCTCACCACCGAAATATCAGAAAAAGACAATAATGTCATCTGCTTATCTTTCATCAATTAGAAAATAACAAAATGAAGCTAAAAGACAAACTAACCTTATAGAATTGATGGAAAAGAAAATTATTATAACAAGTCCAAGACTCCAAGCAACCACAAATTTTAAATTAGGACAAATACACAACTCATTCATTTTGGATGCTGATTCTAACTTCTTGAAGAATGATGCTTGGGTGAAACTAGATCGTAATGCGCTCGGGGCACTCGGTGACATCGGCTGGTACTACATCCTCGGCCTTCCACTATTCCTTCCTCACCGACGTCACAATGGAGCGCTTTGCCATTGGCTTGAGAGGAACTCTTCCTTGCCCTAACTCTAGCCACCTCCTCCACTTCGGCCCTCGCTAGCGACCCCAACATCCTCTTCAACTTCCTACTCCCCCAAAAAGTCTCCCCAGCTAACATCTACAGTAGCTTCTTCACCTTCACCTATATGCGTACCTCAATTATCCTTGGGGAGCCATCATGCCTTATTTCTGCCAGAATGATCCGAAGAGGTCACTGACAATTTATACCTGAACTTAATCTTGACGGTTGGATACTGGTCTGAGCTCATTGTTGTCATAGTCTCTGTGCCACAGTTGGCTTTTTCAAATTGATCTTGGCATTATGGAGGTAGAACAAGGTGGCCTGATGGTTTTCTCTATCGGGAGGCCATGCAGCGACGAGTGGCTGAGCTCCATAAGTGTGGTTGCCATGGACTTCTTCTAAGCAAGCTTGGCCGGGGAAGAGGAGGAAGTAAAAGAAGTGCATTTGATGATCTCCTCTATCGAGAGTCCACACAACAATGGGTAATGGAGCTCCATCAACGTAGCTACCATCATCTTCTCGTCCATCCAGGATCTGGGATACCTGAAAATTATTACTATAAACCCTAAAGTAATTTTACTACCTCTTTCTTTCTTTTCTTTCTTATTGTTCTCTTTCAACCTTTTTTCTTCTATGAGAGCTCGGCCTCCTTTTTACACCCCCATTGCCTTGCTTGTCCCCGTCATGACTACACTATCACCGCATGCCCACTTTTGAGTACCAAGGCCCAACTTTGGCCGTTTGATTATCACACCGAAGCTACTTGATCATCGCAAGTATAAAGTCTCGATCACAAATCCTATTATAATGTCAGGTGTGATGAATTAGTCTCATATCGGATATTGAATAGATAGAATCCAATATATATAATGAAAAAAATTTATATTCCAAGAGTTTAAGCTTTTAGGATGGTTTGATAATCGACTCATTATATTGATCTGGTTAGACACTCTTGCGGTTCTCCAACAAGTGATATCAGAGTTTTAGGTTCGAAGCTGTGCAATTTTTTAAAACCAAAATTATCGTGATGATGCGACTGAATTGAGTCACATGTTAGTCTCATGGCAAAAATCGGCGAGAGGGCGCGGGCCCGAGGACTCGAGTGCTGGCGCGAGACTGGCGTGAGGCTGGAGAGAGGGCATGGACGTGGGTGCCAGGTTGGCGAGTGCGCATATGCAAGTGCTAGAGGCTGGCGTGAGGGCGCGAGCGCAAGGCCGACGAGGGCGTGGGCACCAGAGACCGATGCGAAGACATGGGTCACACGGTGGAAGTGATCGAGTAAAAAAATTTTTGATTAAGAGTGTTAAAATTGATGTGATCAAATCACACCTGAAGGAGGAGATTGTTATAATGTCAGGTATGATAAATTAGTCTCACATCTGATATTGGATAGACAAAATCCAATATATATAGTGAAAAAGACCTATATCCCATAACTTAAGATATTGAGATGGTTTATTATCCGGTTCACTATATGGATATGATTTGACACTCTTGTAGACTCTCCAACAAAACCCAAGTTATGATGGCCTGAATTTGGTTATTCTCCCTAGCATTCTTGCCATCGAAGCATCACCTGTCCCTTCTTATGCCCTTGACTAGAGTTTCAATGGTTTGACCCTTGTTGCCACTTTGTGCTCGTCATATGGGTGGTAGAGAAGCTTGAGCATCGTGAAGAACTTGGTGTGCTGTTGCGAAAGAACTGAAATAGGGGTGTTGTTGCAGAGGAACTTGTAAAACCCTAAATATCGAAATCGGTTTAGGCTGAAATGTTTTGGCAATGGCCGAAACTAAAGTTTCGACCAAGCTTTTAATCCATGCTAAATAATTTCTTTATTTTTTTATTTTTGATGATACACCAAGTTGAAAATAATTGAACTAAAAGTGAGTTGAAATTCAGATCACAAGTCGAGCTATTAATTAAGCTAACTGAGGTTAGCATCTAGAGGAAGCATTATCTTAAATCAATACAATTTGATATTATTAGAGTTGCTCGTCTAATGAATACTCATCCCAAGATAATAAAATAAATATGGTAGACTCAACTACATATGAAAGCGGTTCAATATTTATGGAAACTGATGCATTACATTTTTTGAAAATTCATTCTTGATTTGAGTATTAGAGTGATTGTGGTTGACGAGTTCTCATTAATTTTCTTCATAATTTTTTTCTTTGGAAGCGAAGGCATTATTTACCTCAAAACTTTTGTCTCGATTTCAAAATCGATTTCGGCACCCATTGAATCGATCCATTTCAATCGTTCCAATCCTGTTACAATTTTGATCAAATTATTTTTTAAATTTTTTAACTAAATTTTGACTTTCAATTTAAAAAGTTTAAAAAAAATTTTAAAATGAGAAAAAGCTTATATATATAATAAAAATTTATGTGGTAAAAAATATAAAATATGCAAGAAAATAAAAATGGCTACTTGTAAGATTCAAACTTAAATCACTTGTAACCTAAATTAAAAACTTAACCACTAAAATAATAATAATTTATGATATAAATATAATATATAAATAAAAATAATATATTTTTTGAATGTAAAATTGCAATATAAGCCAAAACTTTCAGAACCAATCAACCGTCCAGTTCTATTCCAAATCTGACCTAACAAATAGACCATAAAAATGAAAACAAAAATAGTTTTCTCAAAGTAATAACTAAAAATGGAAGTCCCAGTACAATTTTCTGATCCGAGATTTCACGTGAAATGGAACAACTGCTGCTGAGACTTGCATTATACAACAAAAGCATAGCAGATGATATGATCCAAGTGACATAACAGTGTTACTCTACTTTGCTGTTAAAGCATTTTGTTTACGATTGATGATAAACACTAAACCAAAATTTTGAGTTAGAAATGTAAACTGAAAATGCTGATATTGGTACAGATATGCTTGGTTTTTATTGCCTCTGGTTCCTGCAGGCTTGTAAAACATCGCAATCTTCTCCGGTATAGTACAAAGATGATGCTTGTGTTTACTGATCACTCTACTTCACCAATGATCCTTCTTTTCCTGAATGGCACTGCAGATGTGCTTGTGGGGTCGTTGTGAGCTCTTCTTCTCTTCTCCCTCTGTTGTTCTGCTTCTGTCATTTCCCGTCTCTTGGCAGCTGCCTTGTAGAGAGGCTTGGGCAAGTGCCTGTGTCTGCATTTACCAATTTCCCCAATAAACAATCAAATGATACTCATCGTATGCTATCTAAAGCTACAATTGGGACAGCTCAGGGCATTGTATAAAGTGAACAAAAGCTACCCAATCAAATGAAACCACCTAGAATTACCCATTAGTTTGCACAATAATGACCCAAATATGGAATCAAATATTCCAAATCCAGTTATATTGATCTTGTGCCACACATATGAATGTTTGTTATATCAATATGTACATATTTGCATATATATAGATCATTAATCAACATGTGCTACAAATTCAGGATTCCCCATGTTTATGAGAGATTTTTTTCTTTCTTTTTTTGATCAAGCCATGTTTTACGAAAGTTGGCTTCATGCCATGCAGCACGTCTGTCTCCTCCATATAATAGATCAACATTGTTTTTGAAAAGGGGATTCCTCAGTGACCATTTTTAGTTCACATTGCAATAAAGATACATGTTAAATTTACAAATCAATTAGAATCAAAATTCTCTTTCTACAACTCTAAAAAACTGTTGGCCGCTAGATGTTCTGTACTTCATGCTGTAAAAAATTCTTGAGCAGAAAAATATAGATAAAAGCTTACCTAACGATGCGTTTCACCTCTGGAAGGTGCTTGTAACGCTGCTTGACAGCTTCTAGGTATTCTTGCTTCTTGCGCTCTCTTGGAAGTAGCTGTTTAATGAATAAAATGTCTCAGAAAGATTGTTGAAAGAGATATTTAACCTTTCTATAGTCAGACTGAAATGAATTAGCTGCATTGCAAGTCCCAAAACACATAAACTAGCAAACCACTTGCTTGGTGCGACATAGGTTGTCTATTTAGAATTAGTTCACATGCGTTTTGCATCCAGCTACAACCATTTGGCATGCAAGAAAATTGACTGCAGTCAAACATGGACTGTCAAATGTAGCATCTTCCAGGAGTAGCCCATGGAAGAAAAGATGATTATGCTGTCCAACATGCATCATCCCAAACCAAATCAATGCAAGTATAGAATAATTTAAAATATTAAATTACTTTTATTAGCTTATATAGTAGTAAAAATAATTTTGACCTTTTCTATTGGTGGCACGAAGGGATATCAATTTAACTCATACCTCACAAATAGCTCGAGCTCAACTCGATTTTGATTTGACTTGTTTCAAGTTCGAGCCAATTCGATTTGTTTGGTAACAAGCCGAGTTTGAACTGAACCTGACTCGCTTAATTTTAACTTGAAAGCTCGTTTATTTTTTTAATATATAAAAATATATTTTATAATAAATAATAAATAATATATTTAATTATTTAATTTGATATTGTAGTTGATATAATTTTTGATATTTAGATATTATTTTATTAGCATGATTTTTTTAATATCCATATTTTTAAAATTATATATATTATTAGCATTACCTATAAATTTTTTAAGTGAATTTATGAATTGTAATTTGTGATGTTATGGTTGATTTTTTTTTAATAATTTTTGTAATTTTTTAAAATTATTTTAATATAAATTAATTAAAAATAATTCAAAAAAGTAATTTCTAGAAATTATATTTGAACCAAGCTCGGCTTGAGCTCGAGCTTGATTTCCTGAGCTTGAGCTCAGGCTGGCTAATTTTGAAGCCGAGATGAGCCGGCTCGGTAGGTTTACACCCCTAGGTACATGGATCTTAGCAGAAGCAGGTGTCAAAAA